>JAMFTS010005787.1:0-25857 GCA_028095005.1 Rhynchospora pubera
AAATCCTCAACTTCACTACGGTCTACGGCTCAACATCAACCCAATTCTGTATTGTAGAATTAACAGCCGACAAGGCCCAAAGAAACCATAAAGCATTAAACTTGTAAGACCAGCCCACTGCCATATAAATACTAAATTCCGAAAAAAATTAAAACTAACGTTATGTTCACTCGAATTTCGATAATAACAGTTAAAAATTCGAAATTTTAAAAATAATATCTTTGGATCGTCATCCGGATTGACGAAATCTCAAAAACCTTGGATCGTCATCCGAAATGACGATCCAACAAATAACAAAGTCATGGCACATTTTTTTAATTTGTAATTTTTCTTTTTAACCCTCAATTTATTTATTATTACAAATTATATAATTAGTAATTAAACATAATTGAAATTTCTATAATAAAATATAAGTATTGTAACAACCTAGAAGTACCAACCTAGTTTAATTGTGACGGTTAGGTTAATTCTTAAAATAATATTAGGAAAAATAAAATTTTAAAACTAATGACCTTTAAACCATTAATTAAATTGTAACATTAAAATTTACTCGAAATCGGAATCTTTTAAATTGTGTAGTGTCTAAAAATGACTTAAATGATTCTAGCAAAATCAAAGCTCAAATTACTAAGTAAATTAAGCTCAAATCAGAAATTTAATCTAATAAGAAAATTAATTAAATTGTTTATATGAGTTGCAGCATCCTTGGCTGCATGAATCATGCCACAGAAAATCCTAAAGATTAATTTTTAATAAAATTGTCAAATTTAGCGTCCGATATTTCTCGTCTCTCTTCTTCTCCGACGAGAAAAGAATTCTCGAAAATTTTCGAGATGGATCGACTGTGGCTAGCCAATCCCGCCGTGCCACAGTCGAGCATCGCCTCTGCTGAGCTGTCCCTTTTGATCTTATCCGAGAGGAAACGGATAAGGGTTGAACTTTTGACCAGAGCTGTGAGATTTGAGTAAGAAATCTTCGCCGTTGATCTCTCCTCTCTCTCTCTCTTCCTCTCTGCACTGCCTATAAGTACCCCATTTGAGGTTCATATCGGTTGGTTGGTGATTAGGGTTTTCCACAGTTAAAGAAAAGAGAGAAATAGAGAAAGAGAGGGAGGGAGCAACAGCTGAAGATCCAAGGTATACCCCTTTCTCTTGTGTTGCTATTAGATTTGATTAAGTTAGCCCTCTGATTTTTTCGGTTGAGAATTTGGGATGAAATTCAATTTTCAAATTTCTAGTTTATGGATGATATTACGTGTTGATCGATGTTGTAATGACCTGAGTAGGCTAATTAAATCATCTAAAACAGATTTTGTTTAATGGAATTGGGTTAAACTTTAAGAAATAATGAAGTTGTATTCTGTTCTGAAATAAAGTGAGCAAAATTGAGACAATTTTGAGTTATTTTCACGATTTGATTCAAAAGGAGACTTATGCGATGTGCAATGGTGAGATTTGAGGCTTGGTACCGGTGTTTGGTACGCTGCCTCTGCCTCTGGTACCATTCTGGTACCATGCGATGGTGACAGGGGTTGTTTTGTAAGGAGGAGGACTTGTTCGTGAGGAAAAAGGGACTTAGTTGTAAACAAAAAGGACCTAAATGTAAAATAATTTGATTCGGGGTTTTCTGAGAAAAGTATATAGGATTATGGGTCGGATCTATTTATTGGCTATCGGATCCTGTTGGATAGGTAGCGGACCCGTTAAGGTTGGCTCAGGTCAACTGGGTCAGGTTGACCTGGCTCAGTCACCTGCGAGTTGGGCTTGAGCTGTTGTGGGCCGGAATTATTTTGGGCTCTGACCGAAAGATTTAAAAGGGAATTCTTTGGCCCAGTGCAGGAATTAATTTTTGTGGGCTTTTCTTTTTGGCCCAGCTCAGAAAATAAATGGAAATTTAACTTTGGTTTAGTTAATTGTGGTTAATAATTAGATAATTAATTAAAGGAAAGGCCATTAGAAATAATTGGGTATTCCTTTGATCAAGCGGGATTTGATTTTTCGGGAGATGATGAGAATAGTCCGAGTGAGTCAAGAACAGATACACTGACAATTAAATCACCGACTGTCTGATCCCAAACAATTAACCAATCAAATCTTGATTTTTAATTTTCTATGTTTTCTTATTTAATTTCTGATTTCTATTTACTAATTTTTATTTCTTATTAAATATTTAATTAAATAAAAACTTAAACAAATAAATAAACAACAAACCATTTAAAATAATTAACATTAAATAAAAGACTTAAATAATAATGAATAAAAACAAAATAAAATAACATAAATTAAAAAGACATTTTAATATTAAGTCAAACTAAAAGTTACTGAAAACACAAGCAATTACCATAATAATAATTAAATGTGAGTCAGTCTGGTAGTATAAGCCAGACCTTTTAGATTTTTAAGTTAAGGTCAAACGGAAACCGTTTGGTTAAATCTTAACGGTTTTTGACCAACTTACAGGGAACTTGACGAAGACGAGTTTTGACCCAACAACAGGTGCGGATACGTGGATTTTTATAAAGATCTTTTCCGGTAACTTTAAATTATGCATGGCATGTTGAAAGGTTTTGTGGAATTGCATAGTTCGTTATCATGCTAGTATACAGGAACAAATATTGCAACTCATGTTGATGTTGATCTCATTGGTTCAAGTGATTATGAGTAATCAGGTAAGTTTGTGTATCTTTTTTATTATAAATGAGCTGGACTGTCTCAGTTCAAATTAATCTTACCTGGAAAATTGGAATTCACGTCACGAAAGGACAATCATGGAATTTTGATTTGGTATGAGAATTAATATCACTCTCCGGAGTCGGCCGGCCCCCGGCTTCGGCCAGTTCAATAGCGCTATGTGGATTTGGAATTCCCTCACGTGCCCAGGGTTAGAGCTTCGTCTCTCACGTGCCCATGGGTTAGGGAAAGGTCTCCTCACGTGACCCAACCGGTTGGGTTTAGGTGACCTGAGTGAAATCACGATGATATCACAATAATATGTCACGAGAATTGATTGGTCCTTTATTTGATCTGGCTTGTCATGTTCTGTTTCACGTTTATTTTCGCAGCATGATTTTGGGATATATCATTTCTTGATCGGATGTACCGTATGAAGTTAACTGAAGATCTGCATTTGCATGACCTTTATTACACTGTTTTGTAGTTTGATATTTTACTCATTATTTATTATTTAATGTTCATGTTGATTAAACATGTATTATTTCTGGATTAAGATTTCGACCAGAAATCCACGTCTGGATGTTCCTCGGCGGATGGGGGTTCCAGACGACGCATATCAGTGGGAAACCACCTTTTTGAGGGTATATGAGGGTTCATATACGCATGTCGGGACTTTGTTTTCCACCTATATATTACACTTCCTTAATATGTTTTTCAGCTATAGTTTGTTTTACTTTTCTTTTACATTAAATTAGAGTTAAGTTAGGATTATATTTTGGCTACACTAGACCTAGTCCTTATTTTGATGTATATATATGGACCAGGCTAAGTGTTAGTGTATAAATTTTAGTCTTGTGTGTCAGACATATTATCTTATAATGTACTGTTGTGTGTTATGTATGTATGCCGCAGTTTGAAGTTTTGTTCTGATTTGTTTGTTTTTAAACTTTCTGCCTTTCATTTTATTTTTAACCTTTAGTTGATAATATTCTGTTATATTATCTGTTTAGTAATAAGAGTTAGGTTTTATTAAGCCTTACGAGAGTACATTCTCATGTACTTTCGTGGCGAGAAACTGCCCCACCCCATTGCGGGCTGTGACAAGTATATAATTTAATTATTTATGTTAAATACATAATATTGTATATGTGTGTAAAATTAAATACGGATGAAAGTATTACACATATCGTAATATAAATTATATTTAATTTTATACATATATTTTGTAATAATAAAAAATTTGAGGGCTAAAAAGCAAATTTCACATTAAAAAATATATTGCCAAAATTTTCTTGTTTGGATCGGCAATTGGATGTCGATCAAAACATAAAATTGTGGGCTTATTTTTTTAATGTAAAATTTGCTTTTAGTCCCTAAAATTTTTATTATTACAAAATATATAATTTGTGATTAGAAATTAAAAATAATTAAAACATCTATTATAAAAATATAAGTTCATAATTAAATTATACATGTTAAATACACAATATTATATGTGTGTATAATACTTATTTATATATATACATATATATATATTATGTATCATATGTTTTATATATTAAAATAATATTAATATCTAAATTTAATGTATAAAATTTTTTTCTTATTGGACTATATTGTAAAAATAATAATTTTAGGGTCATCGGCGAAAATATATTTAATTTTTTCGTCGATGATCCTAAAATTATTGTTTTTACAATATAGTCCAATAAAAAAATTTGTTATACATTAAATGTAGATATTAATATTATTTAATATATAAAAAAATATGATACATAATATATATATATATATATATATAGATTGGCTAAAGTATACTCCAGCATACAGATCGTCCGTATGCTGGAGTCGTTTCTCAAAATCTAAAATTCATACAGTCGATTCGAACCGTTCAAATTGTTCTTTGTATTGAAATTTCTTAGGAAACCAAAATTTATATTTTTTCGAATTTTTTTGCTATATATTATGTATTTTCAAAAAACACTGTAAATGAGTATTTTTGACCCTTTAATTTAAAAATAGCATAATATATAGCAAAAAAAATTGAAAAAATATAAAATTTGATTTTAAAGGATATTTTTATATGGAGAACAACTTGAATGGTTTGGATTGGCTGTTTGAATTTTAGATTTTGAGAAATGACTGCAGCATACGGGTTTGATCCGTATGCTGGAGTATACTTTAGCCTCTCTCTCTCTCTCTCTCTATATATATATATATATATAAGTATTATACACACATATAATATTGTGTATTTAATATGTATAATTTAATTATATACTTATATTTTTATAATAGATGTTTTAATTATATTTAATTTCTAATCACAAATTATATATTTTGTAATAATAAAAATTTTAGGGGCTAAATAGCAAATTTCACATAAAAAACCCCACAATAAAAATTTCGGCAACGTATTAAAAATGTGAAATTTACTTTTAGCCCCCAAAATTTTTATTATTAAAAAATACATGTATAAAATTAAATATAATTTATATTTCGACATGTGTAATACTTTCATCCGTATTTAATTTTATACACATATGTATTTAACATAAATAATTTAATTATATACTTATATTTCATTATAGAGATTTCAATTATGTTTAATTACTAATTATATAATTTGTAATAATAAAAAGATTGATGGTTCAAAAGCAAAATTGCAAATTTAAAAAATGTGCTATGATTTTGTTATTTGTTGGATCGTCAATTGGAATGATGATCCAAGCTTGATGACGATCCAAGGGTTTTGCGATTTCGTCAATCCGGGTGACGATCCAGCGACGTTCTTTTTAAAATTTCAAATTTTTAACTGTTATTATCGAGATTCGTTTGAACAGTAATGTTAGTTTTCATTTTTTAAGTACTAAATTCCATGAACTGCTCCTCTTAACAGTCAAGCCTGTCATATAAATTGCAGATTGCTAATATACCTTTGCAAACTCGAAAAATGGTTGTGGGCGTCTGTGAGACTGAGATATAGTGGCCAAGCGTGGGTCCCGACTAGCAGCTAGTTGCACATACGGCATTCTCAAGAAACTCGGCCGTGGCACTGTACACACTGAGAAACAAAAAAACCGTTATTGCCATGGATGGTGGCTTATACCAACACTAAAGTTCGGTTGTCACTTGTCAGGAATTGTTAGGTGAAGAGGCCTCTAGTTCAGTTGTCATAAAATTGGCCAATGATGGTTCGGGTATTGGTGCGGCGCTTCTTGCGGCCTCACACTCACAATATCTCGGGTTTGATGAATCTTGAGACAGCTTCATCAAGATTTTTACTTTTTGGGGTGGTGGGATTGTTGCATGTTACACCCAAATTTTACTTATCAAGATTTTTACTTTTTGGGGTGGTGGGATTGTTGCATGTTACACTCAAATTTTACTTATTTATGGCTCCGTTTGGATGCGTTGAGAATAAGGTAGGAAGAAGGAAGAAGGGAAGAAATTTATTGGGAAGGGGTAAATTTATTGGAAAGTGTGTAACTTTTGTGAAGAGTTTGGATGGTTAGAAATAAATTTATTGGTAAAAAGCGGTTATTCCTTATTGCTTATTCCGGGAAGAAGCCATCCAAACGGAGCCTTATAGGTAAAATCCATTTATATTGGTATTTGCCAATGGCGGATCTAGAAAAAATATTTAGGTGGGGCTGAGTGCTTCAATGAATCATTTGATCGAACGGTTCCTCTTTTTCTATTATTCAGCCCCACCTTTGAGTGCTCCAATGACAAAAAATTTGTTGAGGGTAAAGAGGGGCTCTGTTAAATTTGAGAACAGAATGATAAAAAAATGATTTTTTGTTTCTCTGAGTCTTATTTTTACAGAATTATAGTACACGTCTTTTATAGACCAATCTTAACGGCTAAAAACATAACGGCTATTTTTATGACCGTTATATTCTAAAAGTTATTCCTAAAAAGCAACCCATTTAACGTAAAAAGGTTGGAGGGTTATTTTACAAAAAACGCCTATGATGATTAATCTGAGGCTATTTGAGTCTCTTAATCATCTTCATTTCTCAACACTCCCCCTCAAGTTAGGACGGTAGATGTCGTACAATCCTAACTTGCATGATATTCAAAGGTCTTAATGTTTAATCCCTTCGTAAAGATATCCGCCAATTGATCCTTGCTCTTGACAAACGGAGTCTCAATTTCTTTAGCTTGAATTCTTTCTCTAATAAAGTGGCAATTCACTTCTATGTGCTTGGTCCGCTCGTGAAAGACGGGATTTGCCGCAATGTGTCTTGCCGCTTGATTATCACAAAATATTTTCATTGGTTCTTCATGTTTGATATTCAAGTCGGCTAGTAATTGTTTGATCCATGTCAACTCGCTTGTTGTGGATGCCATGGCTCGATATTCCGCCTCCGCGCTTGATCGTGCCACGACATTTTGTTTCTTGCTTTTCCATGTGACTATGTTGCCGCCTACAAACGTACAAAAACCGGTTGTCGATCTCCTATCGAAGCTCCCGGCCCAGTCTGCATCGGAATAGCCACATATTGCATTAATACCATTTTTTCTCATTCAAATTCCTTTTCCGGGAGTACCTTTTAGATATTTAATATTTTATTAATGGCATCTAAATGGGGTGTTCTTGGTGAATGCATGAATTTACTAATTTGGCTTACGGCAAATGATAAGTCCGGTCTTGTAACGGTTAGGTAAATTAATTTACCTACGAGTCTTTGAAATTGGCTTACGTCTTTTAATGGTTCACCTTTTTCGCTATCAAGTTTTTCATTTATGTCAATTAGAGTTTTTGCTGGCTTACAACCTAACTTACCGGTTTCCTTAAGCAAATCAAGAACATATTTTCTTTGAGATATAAATAGCCCTTTCGAAGAATGAGCTATTTCTATTCCAAGAAAATATTTTAATTTGCCTAAATCTTTAATGTCAAATTTTTGTTTTAGGTTCTTTTTTATGTTATCAATTTCGGTTAGGTCATTACCGGTTATGATTATGTCATCGACATAAACTAATACCGCGGTGGTGTTGGAGTTATGTCCTAGAAGTCAATAATTTAATGACTCAAATATTAGTTTATGTTATGGATGATATTTCATCATCTGTTCCTAGGTTTATTATTGACAGATCATTCAGGTTGAGGATCTGAATTGTAGATCTCTGTGGATCATTTTTTAGAATGACAATAATAAATCTAAATGGTCCATAATCTTGATAATTAATAAGGAACATTAATTATCTTATAAGATTAGTATGCAAGTTAAGTGATGATTAAGTTCTACAAATCATAGGTAAAGAGTTACCAACTTAATTGCATATGTGTATGTTATGGAACATAGCACAGGACTTGACCCATCGAAATAAACATATGGATCGTGTTATGTGTCATTGTTTATTTCGTTATGATTTTAGTTCTAAGTTTGAGATGTTTATCTTTTCCACATGAGAATAGGTTCAATAAATATCGTCTACCGCTGATTCCCGATAAGGGCTGCTATACGGACTTTATTTATGTTCTCTTGAATTGTGCGGGGAAAAGCTAATCATCAAGAAAACCGTATGTCCCTCATTAATTAACTTAGTGAGTGACGATATCTGTTTGGGCCCCTTGATGGAGATAGATTGTTTGCATGCAACTTTATACAATTATCTCTAGATCAAGAAACGTATAATCTGCAAGAATGACACATTCCTATCTTGGATTATACGATGATATCGTGAGACATAAGAATCAAAATAGAGAAACATATTTATTCTCTTATGCAGGATTGAAATATTGTAGCAGTACACTATTATGCGAATTGGGAATCATAACGTGTTGCTAGATACCGCTTATGATTATTGGAATTAAATAACGATTTAATTCCATGACCAACATAGCATAAATCCTCAAAGGGTCACACAAATAGGACTTTAACCATACAGTGTATTAATTGATTTGTTTGCATTGGAGAATGCAAAAATATGATGTGTTGATTAATTAATTATATACTGTTGCAAATCGTTATAATTAATTATATCAAAAGGATCATATAGAAATTAATTTAATACATATGCTTGTCCCAAAGTAATTATCATTAAGTTGATAATTAATTATGCTCAACAACATTTAATATAATTGTAGGAATTATATTGAATAAATAGGCTTAATTTAATTAGCCGTTATGAGCCGAAATGATAATCAATTGAGAAGGCCCATTATATATTTGATATAGTAGGTTTGAGAGAGAATAAACAAAATATGAAAATGGCCCATTAAGGCCCTTAATTAGGCCGGCCTAGGGTGAGTGGCAAAAGGGTAAATAGTGAGGTAAGAAGGTTGGACTTGATCTCTATATAAGGACCACTAGTTGGTGCCTTCCAACCTAAGTTTCTCTCTCCTCTTTTTCCCTTCTTCTAGCCGCCACCTTCAAGAGAGAAAAGAAGTGTTCTTTCTTCCATTTTTTGCTCTCTTCCATTGATTATTAGGTCTCATGTGTTGAGAATAGCTATTCCTAAATTGAATATTGGATTAATTCAAAAATAGCAAAGGGATTAGCATTCCTCTAGTTCCTACTAGCATAGGACCTATGAGAATGGTTAGTTTCCTTGGTGGACTCGAGGCCAAACGTGAAGGAGGCGAAGGAGAGCACGCCATCGATCTCTATGCCGTAGGATCGAGCCCCGCGAATACGATTTCGCGGGAGGTACAAATTTCACCTCTTATCTCTTGTGTCGAATGAGCTTATGTACTAGATCCTCTCTTGCTCTTTGTTTAATTGGATTAATTAAGGGTAATTAGTCACAAAATTAAAATTGAGCACTTAACTAACAGGTGGTACCATTGGTATTATGCTTAACAAATAATGAATAATCGGCTCCATTTATTTTAAAATCACAAGATAATAAAAAATGAGAAAGTTTGCCATACCATGCTCTTGGAGATTGTTTTAATCCATAAATTGATTTTTTTAACCTACACACAAGGTTAGAAATATTTTCCATTTTGTGGTCCGGGGGTAAAGACATATACACTTCTTCTTCAAGTGTTCCTTGAAGGAAAGTATTTTTTACATCCATTTGGTGAAGGGTCCAATTATTGTTTACCGCTATAGATAATAGTATCCTAACGGTATTTATTTTGGCCACCGGTGCGAAGGTTTCATGGTAATCGATACCATAAGTTTGGGTATATCCTTTGGCAACTAACCTAGCTTTGTATTGTTCTACGGTAACATCACTATGGTATTTAATTTTGTATATCCATTTACAACCGACCGGTTTTTTCTTTTTTTGGTAGTTCACACAATTCCCAAGTTTTGTTTTTTCTAAGGCATGAAGTTCTTCTTCCATCGCCTTACGCCATTTTGGATCTTTTTTTGCTACATCATAATTGGCTGGTTCCTCAATTTTTGACAAGGAATTTAAGAAGGCATAATGTTCACGAGATACATTATTATAAGAAATGTAATCTTGAATTGGATATTGTACCGAATAAGTGACAAAATCCCTTAATCTCGTGGAAGGTTGAGGTTGTCGACTTGATCGTCTCAATGACATCTCTTGCTCTTGAGTTTCGACATCCTCCTCAATTTGTTCTTCTTGTTCGGTTTCTTCATGTTCTTCATTTCGACTTTCTTCACTTTGTAGGTTTCCTTCACTTTCTTCTTGTGATTCTTCACCTACAATATTTCAAGATTCTCTTCGAAACTCACTTGTTTCGATGTTAGTAACACATGGATATATAAAGTCACTTGGAAGAAATTTTTCAACATTATTTTCAATACAATTTTCATAAAAAGGTTCATTTTAAAAAAAAACTAACATCTCTAGAAATGTAAAGTTTTTTATTTTTAGGGTCATAGCACTTATAACCTTTTTTTTCGGAAGAGTATCAAAAAAAAATAGTTTTGATTGAAGTAAAATCAAGTTTGTCACTCTTTTGGTTGTGCACAAAATATTTACAACCAAAAACTTTTAAATGACTAATATCTAATTTTCTACCATAAAGAATTTCTAAAGGACTTTTAAAATCCAACAAGGCACTTGGCAACCTATCTATTAAATAAGTTGCGGTTAAAACGGCATCCGACCAAAAAACTTTTGGAACATTATTTTGAAATAAGAGAGATCTAGTAACTTCTAAAATGTGACGATTTTTCCTTTCGGAAACACCATTTTGTTGAGGGGTGTAAACACAAGTAGTTTGATGTAAAATACCTTTTTGATTAAGAAAATTTAAAAAATTTTGATTAACATATTCGGTACCATTATCCGTCCTCAAAATTTTAATTTTCTTCTCAAACTGATTTTCAACAAAATTAAAAAAAGTTTGAAAATGCGAAAAAACTTCATTTTTATTTTTCATCAAATACAACCAAGTGATTTTTGAAAAATCATCTATAAAAATAAGAAAATACTTAAAGTCATTATAAGAGGTTACGGGGGCCGGACCCCAAACATCGGAGTGAATAAGTTCAAAAAAATCGTTACTTCTAGAGTTAGATATCGGAAAGGGAGGTCTAGTATGTTTCGCAAGCTTACAAGTTTCGCAATTGCTACAATCTAAATTAGAGAAACCAAACATTTTATTTAAAAATTCTATTGGAAGGATGCCCAACACGCTTGTGCCAAAGTTTACTCAAATCTTCATCTTTGCTAGTTTTGAAAATAAATTTATTACTATTCAAAAAAATAAAGACCATTTTCGAGAAAACCTTCACCAATTTTTTCTTTCGAAAATAAATCTTGAAAAATAACACTTTTTTCTTTGAAAATTATTTCGCAATTCAAATCTTTAGAAAGTTTGCTAATGGACAACAAATTGACGGAACAATTTTCAACATAAAACACATCTTGTAAAATTTTTTTTGTCAAAATGCTAATCATACCCCATCCTTTTATTTTGATCTTTTCATTATTTGCTACGGTAAAATATTGGTCACCACTAATTGGACGATAATTTTTTAATAAGTTTTGGTTACCCGTCATGTGGTCGGTAGCACCGGAATCAAGTATCCATTTACTACAATTTTTTGGTGCATTTTTGGTAGAAAAACCCATAGTTAAACATTTATTCTCAAGTAACAATTTGTTTATTTTTTCTTGACCGATATTGACCAAGCTATTGGTTTTTTTAACACATAAATCGATTGGGCTGGTTTTTTCTACTGGACTCGAATGAAAAAAATTGATTTAATTAAACCTCTGCCCAAAATTTGGCCCATCAAAGCTATTAGCTTGGACTCGATTTTATCAAGTCGATCCGATAATATCTCCTTCTCTCTCCCCCTTTCGAGTAATCACCTCAGTTGTATCGCCATGGCCGCCGCCGTCTATCTCTTCCCTTCTTTTTGGTCGGAGATGAGAGTTGAGTTGCCAGCATTCGTCTCGGCAGTGCTCTTGTTTCCGATAGTGGCTACGTCGAGTTCTTGAACGCTGTGCTCCTCTCATCTCCCCCTCCGAGTTAGAGGAACGGCCTTCAAAAACCATGGCTTGAGGAGGTGTATTTTGGCAGATAACTGAGTCATCGCTTTCAACTTTCGATTGGCTCAGGTAATTTGTATTGATTTCAAGGGTTTGAGAGATAACTTTTTCGGATTTAGAACTTGAAGGCTTTTGCTGAGTAGTGTTTTGATTTGTATCAATGATAATTTTTTTCTTGTTTATGTCACTGGGAGGCATAATTACCACTTGTGCTTAAGTAAGACAGTTCTTTTTTTTCTGTCATTTGAGGTGGTAAGGTTGTTAATGGCAGGTTTGATTGATCTCCTTGGATTTTTGGTTGTCTTTTGATTTCAGACATGGCTTTGAAATTTGGCTGCGGAAACGAATTTGCTGGTAAATTTAAGAATGAGGCTCTGATACCAAGTTAAATTTGAGAACAGAATGATAAAAAATGATTTTTTATTTCTCTGAGTCTTATTTTTACAGAATTATAGTACACGTCTTTTATATAGACCAATCTTAACGGCTAAAAACATAACGGCTATTTTTATGACCGTTATATTCTAAAAGTTATTCCTAAAAAGCAACCCATTTAACGTAAAAAGGTTGGAGGGTTATTTTACAAAAAACGCCTATGATGATTAATCTGAGGCTATTTGAGTCTCTTAATCATCTTCATTTCTCAACAGGCTCCAGAGGCTCGACGACGGTAGAGCCCCACCCGCCCCAGTGGTGGATCCGCCCCTGGTATTTGCAGTTTTGGTCGCTCATGTTGGTTATCTGCTGAACGGAAACTCAGGTCAGTAGGATAACTTCTTTTTTTTTCTTTTTTTTTTTTGGGGGGGGGGGTGGGGGGGGGGTGGGGGAGGGAGTTACCAAATAACAATATTTTTTTATTAATATAGTTTTGATTTAAAGATCCTGAATTGTCAAACGTAGTTTGAGGGTTTGATCTTTCATGCAAGGGGACAGAAAAATATCATCAGATGGAAGGCATAAAGCTAATTTTTTATGGCAATAATACAATATATTAATGTTGACCATGTCATTAAGACCATATTGCAGATATTGAAAAATTTGGGTGCTACTTCCAAATAGGTAATTTTTGGGTGTGATTTGAAATAAGCTACTTCCATTTTTGGTAGTTCTTTTTACTAGAGTGGAGAAGGGTTATAGTTAGACAATTGTGATTGTGGTTTGAGGAAATGGATGTTTGAGTGATGCCTTTCCTTCTATCACTAATTCTTTGTTTTAACTTTTTATCTTCATTCCCTTCTTTTCGCCTTTGTCTGAACAATTATTATTATTATTATTGTTATATATTATATATATATAACTTAATGATGAGATGATTTTATATACATATTTTGGTAGGATTTTGACTCCAAACTAAACCATTTGACTTGAGTTAGGTTAATTAGGGTCAATTTAATTAGGTTTTTGTGTCAAGAATGAGTTACTACCATAAATCCTACTTTAATGCAGATTTTGGACAAAAACATGACCTGGATGAATCAATGATGATGTAGAGCTCCTCGTAAGCTTTCCGCTGGATTTTGAATCGCCTCAAACGGAGTCCGGATGAAAGAGATATGGGCAAAACAGTAACAGTGCGCAGTGCTGAAATTTCCAAATGGACCGTCTGAAAATTCAGACGGACCGTTTGACTTTCGCAGGAAAAGCCTGCTATTTTCAGCCAGATTTCAGTCGGTCCGTCTGGAGGCTCAAACGGTCCGTCTGGAACCTTCCAGAAATAGCAGAAAGTGCCCGATTTGGTGGTTATTCTTGGTGGGGTGGTTATTTTCGACTCCCAACACGTCCAGAAGAAACCTCCTGCGTCTCTATACAATTCCAATGCCTATTTAAGAGGACTTTGAGGAGATTTTGAGCATGCAAGCCCATACAAGGCTAGAGGAGCCCATACAAAGCCATACAAGGGCATACAAGGTGGTGTTTTAGATCCAAGGTCAAAGTTTAGGGTTAGCCATAGAAATATCCGAGAGTTTAGTCTCAAGACCAGATCGTGGCAGCGTTAGACGGGTCGTTTGCGACAACAACGAGTCGTTTAGAAGGGGATTTCGACAAATTCAAGGGAAAGCAAGGGCAATTGGTTGTAACTTCTCTTATTTCTCATTTTCTCTTGTTTGTTCGATGTCTTTGAGTTGTTGATTTGTTGTTCTAGGGTTATGGTTGTAAACTTATTTGTTTAGTTGTTTATTTGCTTAGTTATTTCTTTATGTGTTTCTATCTTTCATGATTTAATTGATTATGTGATATCATTGATAGCTAGGGTAGAATTGATTATACCAAGTAGATTAAGGCCTTGTCTAGTATGGTAATAATAATCTATACCTTTATATGAATTGATTGACCAACTTGAGGATAGTAGTAGTTGATGAGTGAAACTAGGATTTAGTAGCCGATAGGTGAACCTTTCTCGCGACGATGGTTGTGAGATATCCTTCGAATTGAAAGATAGACTTAGAAAACTTAAGCCAATGGTGATGACCAAATCTTATGGTTTCTAAGGGAAGTAGTAGATTAACCTACGAAATCAGAACTGTAACGATGGTTAGTATCTGGTAACCTAGGATTAAAATACGATTCCACCCACGTGTTAGGAATAACTAAGCGGTAAACAATTTCACGGCTCAAACGGACCGTCTGAGATATCAAACGGACCGTTTGGGAATTGAACTGAGCAGATTAAGTTGAAACCAGAAACCCTAGAATTCAGATTTGCTGATTATCTCCCGTTTAGTTCTAGTTTGACATTGATTTTAGACTTAGGATTTGAACCCACCTTCGATTCTTTGAACACCAAAAATAGTTGAACTCGTCTAGCTAATTCATTAAAGTAAAAGACCGATATTCCAACACCGTCTCTGTGGTTCGACCCTTAGCTTTACTACGATAGATTAAATCAGGTAAAACAATGTTATATTTTGACTAGGTTTGCACCCGATCACTTAATAAAGAGGGGATCACAATAATATATCTTTTGGCTAATTATTGAAAGTTTATGTTTTGATGATACTTCGGCAGAGAATGAAAATTGTTACGGTTGTAATCTATGTTACTCCGTACTTCTATTTATGTAGGAGTACCGTTACCAGGTACGAATCGAGTACGGGTGCGCGTCCGGTAGGGCATCGGTATGCGTATCGTCCACTCGCCACGTGTCAAATGGGTACGATCTACGCATGACTACCTAAACGTGACCATATCAAATCCGTCTGAAAGATTCGCGTTAGTTCACACCAAATCTCAGCTTTTTGATCTCTCTCTTCGTCCAACTAATATATATGGTCTGGCATTTCTTTAGTTTGCCATTGTGGGACTAAACATCGGTTGAAATTCGGACAAAAATCACAACATGGTTGTGCTCACCATTCAACAATCAAGGACGCCTCCATTTCTTTTTTTTCAGAAAAATATATATTCGTTTTTTAATTGTTTGAAGGCCTTTATAAAATCATATGGGTGTGAAAGTTTATACACATGCTCACGAAAATATAAGGAACTTCGTGATATAAAATTTTCTAATTATAGAATTACATAATTATAGATGTACAAAAAATTCAAATAAATATATCGTCAACTCTCATCATATTTAAAAATATAAATATATAATATATATATATCCCCGTACCCGTACCGGAGATTTTTGAAAAATTTTCGAACCGCATAGTTCAAAACTTCAAATGCAGTTCTGTATTACTTAAGTTGTCCTGGTCTCAGTAATTGTCTCCTGCATTATTGTTTCTTGTACCAGTGTTTCCTGACAGGTAAGTGCCAGTATGAGAGTGGTGTTAAAAAAACTGATCAATATTGGTACTGGTGTGAGAGCGGTATGGACGGAGGTGTTGTCGTAGATGGTAGTTCTAACTAGGGGTGTACAGCGGGTGGGTTGATGCTATTTTATCAAAATTTGAACCCAACTCAATAATATCGGGTTAAAAAAAAAATAGTTAACCCACCTGTAATCCAATCCAACTCAATAATAGACCCTTTCTGAGATCTTGGTCTGATGGAAGGCATAAAGTTAACTTTTTATGGCAATAATTTAATAACTACATAATATAACACTCTCAATTTCCCTTCCTAAATCAAAATTGGCAATTCCAGTAGCTCCCCAAGAGCACAACATCATGTAAGTCTGAAAGCTCTCTGTACGGAGAGGAGAAATGACTGGTGAAGAAGTATTCTGACATCCCTACTAAGAGCTATGCTATTCTATCACACATTGCAACTGTTATCACTGTTCTTTGTTTCCAAAAGAGGGCTTGCATCATACTCCGCAAATTTCTTATTCTCACTCTGTGGGGTACTTTGGTTCAAGACATCATACTTCATCAGAATACTGAGCACATCCTTCATTGCTGGTCGAGTTGAAGGAAGCGTGCCAGTGCAAATGATTCCCAGCTTGAAAACTACCTCTATCTCATCTATATATTGAGTCTCTCTAATGCATTTCTCTATGCAAGTGTGTATGGAGCTTCCTTCTTTTATATGCCACCAAGCCCACTCTGCGAGGCTCCCGTGATCCCCACCATCATGAGCTTCCCGGCCTGTCGTCAGTTCCAAAAGAACTACTCCAAAGCTGTACACATCAACCTTTTCGTTCAACTTCCTTGTGTAAGCGCACTCTGTGTAAAGTAGAGTCACCATATTAGTAACAGTAAAAATACAAGGACACTGATATCTATTGTGGTGCTGTTCAAGCGTGCAGCTCAAATAGAAACAGAAAATTACCAAAATAATATAGTTCCTCTTTTATTCTTTCGTTATTTTCCCACGTATTTCTGTTGATCCTAGTTCAGTTTTTCAATTGGATGCATCGCAATTTATCAAAATTGGGGTTCATTTCTATTGTGGTTGGTTCATTTTTTTTCTTGTTTCACTTGTTCTGAACTAGTATGCCAAAAGTTACATGTGAAGCATGAGTTGTTCAGACTTCAGAATCAAGGTTAACGAGGCAACTGTGGGTGCACTCTGAAAATGGAGCACTTCAATTGATTAAAAAAAAAACATGATATCTAACCTGGAGCCATGTAACCAAATGACCCGGCAACAGCTGATACTGTCTCAGGCATGCCAGGCTTCATCAGCATCCGAGCCAAGCCAAAATCCGCTATCTTCGCCTTGAAATCTGAGTCCAACAAAATATTGCTCGACTTCACATCACGGTGCACAATTGGGGTTTCACACTCGTGGTGCATGTAACACAACCCTCGTGCTGCACCGATGGCTATTTGAAGCCTGGTGGGCCAATCCAATGACATGGCTGGTGCCTCTGCTGGGCCTACCAGGACCCGCCTCTTCTCATGGAGCCATCTGTCCAGACTACCATTCTTCATGTATTCATACACTAATAGCTTTGAATCAGGACTAGAGATGCAGCACAGCAATCTGATGATATTGCTGTGCCGGATTGAACCCAAGATTTTCACTTCAGATTCAAATTGATGCTCCTCTTTCACGTCAAGTTTTGCCTTGTTGTATATCTTTTTAACAGCAACTACCTCCCCAGCATGGTTGCCTATTGTCACACGGTACACCCATCCAGCCCCACCAGTACCAATCAAGTTTTCTTCGGTCATGCCATGGACAATAGAATTGTCAGTGAAATTTAACCTTTGAAAGGAGGTGAGCTTCCACATGGCAGGATCAGAAGCATCCTTTCTTTTCTGATAATCCCTCATTAGACAAAGCACCATCATAACAATGATCACCAAGAGTATCACACCAAGTGCTATGAAGAGATTACGCAATCCATGTGAGATGCCACCAGAGCTGTTGTTTCTGGCACGGCACATGCTGACACCATTCATTGATATTGAGGAACAAAGGTTCAGATTCCCCAGGAAGCTCTCATCATAAGCTTGGGAATCAATTGCCGAAGGAATTTCCCCCGAAAGATCATTCGATGAGAGGTTCAGAAAATTAAAATTCAATTTACCAAGTTCTGATGGTATATTGCCAGATAGATTGTTGGACGAAAGGTCGAGTGTGGTGAGCACCAGCATGGACCCAATTGATACCGGGATTTGACCCGATATATTATTATGGCTGAGATTGAGCATTGAGAGAGACTTTAACGACCCAATTGAGGCTGGAAGCTCTCCTGAAATACTATTTTCAGAGAGATCCAGGTTTTGGAGTAGCGCCATCCCCACAATAAGAGCCGGGGGAATGTCACCGGTGAAGTTATTGCTGCCAGCCTTAAATACATAAAGGTGTACCGCAGAGGTTGGTATATCGCCAGAAAACCTATTGTTTTCTATCTCTAGCCTTGAGAGGTTCCATGGTAGGCTCGATGGAAGCTTCCCAGATAGCATGTTGTTATTCATAATTACTGTTGAAAGGTTTTGCATCTTCCAGAGACCAGCAGGTACATCACCATCTAAATGATTGTTATTGACCTGTATGTTATTGAGATGAGGGCACTGACCAAGAGATTTTGGGATTGAGCCAGTCAAGTTATTGTTTGATGCTCCTAGAGATGAGAATGCACCGTTATAGCAAATATTGTCTGGTATTTCACCAGAGAGCATGTTGTAGTCTACTTCAAGATTCCACAGTGGAGAGTATTTACCCAATTCTGGTGGTAAAACCCCGGTTAAATTGTTGTTGAATAACCGGAGGTCAGTTAGCTTTGGTAAAAGGCCTATGCTTTTCGGTATCTCTCCTGAGAGGTTGTTGTAGGACAAATAGAGAGCTGACAAGTTTTGTAATGTACCAAAGCTTTCGGGGATGGATCCGCTAAGTTGGTTCATTGACAAATCGATTTCTACTAGACTCTCTGCACTCAATGATCTGTTAACAAACGTGATCTCCCCTGACAGGTTACTTTTGTGAAGATATAAATATTGTAAGTTGGAAAAAATCCATACACCTGGAGGAATTGTACCATGAAGGTTATTCCAAGACAGGTCAAGTAGCTCCAGCTGTGTCAAGTTTGTCAGAGAGTTCGGTATCTCGCCTTCTAAATTTGCATTCGCCATGAATAAATATGTAAGTTTTGTTAATCTGCCGTATTCTTCCGGAATATAGCCAGGTGAAAATAAGTTATATGCAAGTGTGAGTTGTTGCAGATTGATGAGGTTGCTTATGAACCGTGGCATGGTACCATTGAACAAATTGTTATCTAACCAGAGAGATTGCAACTGAGTCATTTTACCGATGCTTGTTGGAATTGCACCAGTAAAGTTATTCTGTGATAGGTACAAATTGGTTATGTTAGGCAGCACCTGATCGATATTAGATGGTAATACACCAACAAAATAATTTTGAGAAAGATCAAGGTATTGGAGGTTTGGGCAATTTGAGAGGAATTGAGGGAAGGAACCTGTTATCTCATTGTTAAAGAGATCAAGATGGGATAAGCTCTTGAGTTGGGATATGGAGGAAGGAACATCTCCAGTGATGCCTTTATTGGACAACACGAGCTCTGTGACCGAGCCGTCAGCCGAGCATGTGATACCGGTCCAGTTGCAGTAGTTACTGGAGGTGGAGTTACTCCAAGAGGCAAGTGCAGTTGGGTTTCCCCAGTCATCCTTGATTTGTAAGAGGGTTTGTTTCTCTGAGCTGATTTGGGTTTGTTGAGAGAAAGAGAGTGGTATAAGAGAGAGAAGAGAAAGAAAGAAGAGACAAGAAAAAGAAGAAGCCATTGTTAGTATGGCTTGATTTGCACTAGGTTTGGTCGATAGGAGGGAGCTCTAAAATTGGATTAGTGTAATATGTGCATGTGGACATGTGGTTTTGTTTGCTTGTTTGCACTTTTGATGGTCTCTCGTCAAAGAGGCTGACGGATCCGTTGACTAAACAAAACAGCTTCTACAAGACTACAGCTACAAACCCAATAATAAGCCGCTTACTTGATCCTAAATGAAATATTTAGCTTGTCCTTATGTTGTTTAATGGTGCAAAAATTATTTTTTATTATGCTTGTGACGGATTAATTGTTTTATCCCATAAAAGTTGAGGCATATTGTTATAAAGAGAAAGCTAGCAAATTGGAATTATGAGATGGAGTATTTATTTATAACACTTCATTAATTCATATGATTTTGTAATTTTTTTTTTTGCTTTATAAATTTGCAAAATCAAATGAGTATTTCCAATACAAATGTATAACAATAAATTTGATTTACCAAATCAATGTATTATTTACAATACTCATGTGTCAAGTCCCTCGAAGTATATATCCAAATCCGAATTCGACCCAATAGTTAATTGTGGAGATGGTTAGAGAATTGAATATTATTCGACAGCAAGTGACCAGAGGGAAAAAGAAAGCGAATATCCATTTGGCGTCAAAAGACTGAAAGAGTGAGAATTGTCTTCGGAGTTTGGATAGCTACTAACGTATCTTTGACTTTGACTGGTTTTTGCTTCCAGAAAAATAAATTAAAGCAATCAAGAACGAGGAATTAATAATGTCCATGGAGTATTCGTGACTCGTTTTTCGTGGAATGGAACGGATGGAACGGATCGATACATTTTTTTTTTCGTTTAAAAAACGGAACAGCTAAGGAAATGAATTTCGACATACTTTTATATGGAGAACGACTAACGAAACTGATTTCGTTTCAAATTTCGTCGTTCTGTCATGTTCCGTCCATTCGGAACCACTAACGAAAATTTCAGTACGTACCGTTGAAACGGAATAAACAAAACGTGAAGTTCCGTGTCTGTTGTGGACGTTAGAAAGCCTAGAGGAAAGTGGACGAAGTTCCCGAAGAAGACCCATAATTTGGTGCACATGCAAATTACCACTAGTTTTTGTTTGACGCGTTTGCCTCAAAAAATTGGTACCACCAACTTCTGCTCTTTTTCTGATGAGACACTCACAAGAATCGCTTAGAAATTGACAGCTCTTAAACTAATGCTAGTATGAAGTTCCCGTCAATTGTTTTAGTCGACTAAACATAGATTTGTGCATCCTTAATTAAACCTTGTGCTAACTTCTATTGAGATTTTTTTTTAAGAATTGCTCCAGAATTCTCTCTTTTTCTTTTGATCAAATAAAGAAGGGTAAGCACTAAGGGAGTTCGACACGCAAATTTTTGCGTGTATGAATTGAATTGATGGAATCTTAAAATCATGTCAATATTTTAATATTTATCACTTAAGTTATCAAATTATTCTTTTTTTTTTGCTTTTAAAAGAAATAGTCAGTAGCCAAACCGCCATCTTCATTAGAAATTACGAATATCAGTTGAAATGAATATCAATAAAGATTAATTTAAAAAGTTTAGTGGCACTAAACTTTAATTTAGGATAATTAATCCATCCAAAATAACAAACTAACATGAACTACTTTTCCTCTTATACCACCTCTCTTGTACCTGCCACAGTTTATCTGAAATTTCACAGAGGAAGTTACCGGAACAACTGCGCAATAATTTTTACATGAGGAATTTTAAGAGAGTGTTTAGGGATATATTGAGTTAGGCAACGGACGGGTTTCTAATTTTTATCAAAATTTCAACCCAATCCAATTATACCGGATTAAAAATTTTCTTTAGTAGACCCACCCGTAACTCAACCCAACCCATATAAATTTTCATCTACGAATTTGTACGGGTTTTTACGGGTTTCCGAGTTATACGGGTTATGAATTAAATCATACATAAATAAAACTAACAATAACAATATTAATTAAAATAAAATAGCAAAAACATAAGATAAAACATTTATTCAGAAATAAAAGACCGACAATGTACACTAGCAACATACAAAGTAATGATTAAAGTTAAAAAACAGAACAATTCTTAACGACAAATAAAATTCAAACTTAAAGTTCAGCTCTTTAAATCTCTAAAAGTCTCCAACCTTCATTTTTATCTTCTTTTCCCTGCGATATTAAAAAAATATTAGAAAAAATAATAAATTTAACTCTACAGTATAGGAACTTTATGCTACGATGAGATTCATCAGTTATTCAAAATTCGAAACTTCCAGATATATAACAAATTAACAATTGCTCCCGAAGTGCCTTTATAAGTTCTAATAGAATTGTGTGCATATCTGTTGTTATTTATAATTTTTAAGAGTAAATTAACAAAATCTGCTTTCAAATACATAAATAACCAAGCAACCTCTCTTTTCATTTAGTTGATCCTGAGAATACAGAACTTCGATCAAAATCTGATTTCAAAGTAAAATTAACAAAATCAACTACATAAATTTAGAGATTGCGAAAGGATCAGGATTTACCAAAGTTAACTTCAACTCTTGTGCTCTACTGATGTGCACGCATTAAGAAACTTCTGTTGATTGCCAGAGGTAGGGCAGAAAAAGTTGCATATTTTTGTCCTCACAAAAGTTGCAGATTAAACCTCGTCGGACTTAGTTTGGAATCTGACTCCTTAGACCTTCACCCTTCACCGAACAGTCCCTCCCAAGTTCCTAAATTTCTATTTATAATGAAAAATTAAAGATATGTGGTGTGGCCTGAGCCAAGAGGGATGAAGATCGAGGTTGGGAGAGGAGAAGTCGAAGCATCGCGCTGAGGGAAGAGTCGAGCATCTCCGCTAGGGTTGTTGGGATTGGGAAAGAGAAAAACAGTAATAAATGGATATCGGGATGAACGAAAGCAGTAAATGTGATATCGATACAGGAGATCTCTACATTCTAAACGGGTCGGTTACAAACCGGATTATCAAATTAAAATATAACCCGACCCAGTAAAACCGGGTTTATAAAATCAGAACCCGACCCAACCGAGTAATAATTGAACCCGTTATTTTACGGGTCGGGTTGGACGGGCTAAACGGGTTGGGCGGGTTTTTTGTTTTTTTTACAGCCCTATATTGAGTAATGAGGGTGGTATCAAACACAATTATTATTATATATATTATATATAATATGAAAAGCTCTCAACGATCTCTACAACAGCCGTGTCAAAACACACAGCGCTTGATTTAGTGCGCATCCAAGACATTGTTTTGTCCGAGAGATGCCATTTTTTTTCACTTGTTTCTTCTGATTCGTTTTGCACGCGCACAACTAACAATAGAAAGCAATTAAAGTAAAGAAAAAGGAACCAAAATGATAGAAAGGAATAAAGAACTGGCGGACTAACTAAACAAAAGCTAGAAATTTGAGTATTTGGGTTAGTCTACGAGTCTATGTGAAGACTTTGAAGTCAAACTTACAATTGCGTGCATAGCTTTGAATTAGTCAAAACTGTTACACTGTGTAACATAAAATAGTATATGAGATTCTTTTTATAAAAATTATTATGGTTTCAGAGAGCACAACGAAATTATTCATATAGGATTAATATCCAGCCGTCAATATTCGGTTGCAGAAACTGTTACACTGTGTACCATAAACCTAAATGAAGCAGCACACGTATGAATAACCTCACGGTCCTCACCTATCTCTTCTCTTGCTATAATGTTAAAGCCATACACTTATTTAAAACGAATAAAATTTAATATAACAAGTATCAAATCTTAGTATGTTACATGTTGGTGATTAGTTCATAACATGTGAGAATGAGTTGATGAAAGCAGCTTCTCTCGGGCAAACATATTCTGTGCAAATCAGAATGGCTCCATATAACTTTAGATTTGTGTTACGTACTGGATTAGTACTAGTAGATTTCAATAACTTTAGTCAAATACAGTACACCCGTTAATTTCTACTTAATCCAGAACAAGTTCTCTGACGAAAAAAATATCCTAATATTACAATTTTCTTTATTTTTGCAAGATATAATTTTTTTTTTTACAAGTTTTATGGTTTCAGAGAGCACAACGAAATTATTCATAATTTCTGCAACCGAATATTGACGGTGAAGGAAAACTGAGCAATTACGGTCATGAGATGATACTCTGTCATTTTCTTGGACCGCTCCAAGTTACTATCGGCCCGTTATTTACTCAAATGGGCTACCTTTGAACCCCAAATTAGAGCGAATGTTATTTTTATTTTTAAACCCTTTTCCTTTCAGTAAAAGTATTCAGTAGGAGAATGAATTGTCCATTCATCAGCAACCAGCATAACAATAAATCCAATCGACTTGACAAGTTTCCATATGATCTCATGATACAATTTGATTAACTTGCTGGCGCTATATTATGATATTAATATCATGTGATGTCAATCGGTTCCTACTATTTCCTTGTAAAATAAAAAATCAAATGACATAGTATTATTTCCTGTTTGACAAAAACCTTAATTTTCTTAAGTTATTGACATTTATGAACTCATAAAACAAAGGCACTTACTACAATATACATGTACTGTAGAGCAGTAAGCCACAAGAAATGAGAATAGAGACCCACCAATGCCTACTCCTGTCTGGTAACAGGGTACTGGTCGTATTGTACCAGTACTGGGATGACTGGCATTTTGACATAGCTTGAACGAAGGGAGGTCCAACTGGCACAATTCTTAAATTGCTAGAAGATGACAAATTTTGAATGAAATTAGGTTAATTGCTTTGATACTTTCGCCTGTATCTATAGTCCCATCTGTGGCCGATATTATGTTTTGTCTTGACAAATTAGTTAAAAAAATTAGTCTGAATGTGTTTTGTCCCCTTTTAAGGACATAATTGCGAGCCAATACCCTTGCTTTTTATAAGAAAAACTGAAACAAGGAAAGGAACTAAAGACTCTCTTATTCAAAAATCAATATATAACTACAATATACAAGTCAGAGCTCATCTGATTTATACCTATCTAATTCCTCTGAAACTATACCATATTGTTAGAGGAAGTTCAGCCCCTACTCCTAATCTCTATTAAAGGTCCCAGTCGAGATCTTGATCTAATGCACCAAATCACAGTACCTGAGCATCAGGTCAGACTGCATGTTTGATATGTACCTCCACTGGAATATCCAGATACTAGGGAAAACAGCTCCAGCAGTATTCTATTATATATCTTATCACACATCGCAAAAAAGACTGTTGCAACTATCATCATTATTCTTATTTCCCAAAAGAGGGTTTTCATCGTGCTCTTTCAATTTCTTATTCCCGGAGGGGCCTTGGTTCAAGACATCATACCTCAGTAACACATCAAGCACGGTCTTTCATGGTCGGCCGTGTTGAAGGAACTTTTCCGGTGCAAATCAAACCGAGTTTGAAAACCACCTCTATTTCATCCAAATAAGGGGTTTCTCTAATTTCTTTTGCCAGACAGTTGTATAAGGTGTTTCCTTCTTGCACATTCCACCACGCCCAATCGGCAAGGCTACCATAGTCCCCACCATCATGTGCTTCCCTGCCGGTTGTCAGTTCCAAGAGGACGACCCCAAAGCTGTACACATCAACCTTTTCATTCACCTTTCGAGAGAACGCACACTCTGGAGAAAGTAAGAGACTGCATATTAGAACAAGTGTAATGCAAGACATAGTATGATGGCTATTTTAATGAGAGAGACAGAGAGAGAGAGATGATATTCAGAAGTCCTTTTGTATTTTAGGATCTTCTTTTTCCTTTCTGATTTATTTTTCATAATTATTCTAGTGGATAGTAAGAACAGTATATCATTCATTCAATTTGAGAAAATTGAGGGCCGGTTGAGGTAATTTAGGATTATATTAAGGACAGATGCGACACAGTTTTTCAGCATTGGGAAACCAGTCATTACACTGGAATTGTATTGTTCAAAATGCTGTCAGAAATTGAAGTATTCCATAAAATAAAAAGGAAAGATTAACTTAATTTCTAACCTGGAGCCATGTAACCAAATGAACCAGCAACAGCCGATACAGTCTCCGGCTCATCAATCTTCATCAACATCCGGGCTAACCCAA
>JAMFTS010001763.1:15000-25857 GCA_028095005.1 Rhynchospora pubera
CATATCCATACGATCGAGTCCTTAGGTTTCCGAAATACATAGTTGAATGTAAAAAAAGTGCTTCGAATCATTGCTATTTGACTCAGACCTGTTCTGAAAAAGTCGAGGTATTTCGAATTGTTTGTTGACACGGACAAAGTAAGGGAAAACCTCTGAAATGATTTTCATATTGGACCCTGGACATCTAATAGTTCCGAATCGAATCTCTTTAGAAAGAAGATCTTTTGTCTCATGATAGCCTGCTCCAGTCCCCTTACGAAACTTTCGTTATTGGGTTAGCCATACACTTTACATGTTTCTAGCGATTCACATGGCATCATCAAATGATACAAGTCTTGGATAAGAATCTACAACGCACTAGAACGCCCTTGTTGACGACCCTTTACTCCGAGAGCATCTCGGGTTCCTCGAACAATGTGATATTTCACACCGGGTAAATCCTTCACCCTTCCTCCTCTTACTAATACTATAGAATGTTCTTGTAAATTATGGCCAATACCTGGTATATAAGCAGTGATTTCAAATTTAGAGGTTAATCGTACTCTGGCAACTTTACGTAAGGCAGAGTTTGGTTTTTTGGGGTTGATAGTGGAAAAGTTGACAGATAAGTTACCCTTACTGTCACTCTACAGAACCGTACATGAGATTTTGACCTCATACAGCTCCTCGTTCAATTCTTTCGAAGTAATTGGATCCTTTTCTTCGTTCGAGAATTTCTTCCCTTCTTCCACTCCGTTTCGAAGAGTAACTAAGACCAATTCAGTCACGTTTTCATATTCCAATTGAAGACTTTTCATTTATGATCAAAGGAAAAGATTTCTCTTTTACGAAACATATGCGGATCAAATCACGATCTTCTATCTAAATAAGAACAAGAACTCTTTCTCGATAGAAATCCCTTTGCCTCTCATCCTTAGAGAATTAGAAAGAAGGATCCTTTTTGAGTTTCAATTTTGTCATTTTGAGAGCTCTTCGATCTTCTACTTATTTGTTTGTTCTATTTCCTTTTTTCGATTTCCTTTTTTTCCTGGATTCTTTCATTTCATTTCGATTTTTCTTATTCTATCCCATAGGTATACCCTTTGAATCAATAGAGAACCTTTTCTTCTGTATGAATCTATATTATTCCATTCCAATTTCTTCCGGATACCTCCCAAGGAAAATCCCCAATTGAATCCAAAATTGACGGGTTAGTGTAAGCTTATCCATGCGGTTATGCACTCTTGAAATAGGAATCAACTTTCGGAAAGATTCTGGCTTTCGTGCTTTGGTGAGTTGTCCGAGATCCTTTCGATGACCTATGTTGTGTTGAAGGGATATCTATACGATCCGATCGATTGCGTAAAGCCCGCGGTAGCAATGGAACCGGGGAAAGTATACAGAAAAAAGAGTTCTTTTCTATTATATTAGTATTCGTTTTAGTAGAAGTTAGTGATCCCCCTAGTGATCCTGGCTCTGTGAGTCCTTTCTTCCGTAATGAATTTTGAGCACCAGCCTTACATTTTTCCTCTGTGGGCCGAGGAGATAGGGGCTCAGCTCAGCAGGAAGAGGGTTGTACCATGAGAGAAGCACGGGGGTCAACCTGCTTCAAATATACAAGATGGATTCTGGCAATCCAATGGAGTTGGACCCTCATGTCGATCCGAATGAATCCGTTTTTCTACTCTGTTTTTCTACTCTGGTTGTTCGCCTAAACAAGAAAGGAATTCTTGTTTAGGCAGTTTATATCATCCGTACATAGTGCTTTGATCTAAGATTGAAATTTATGCTTGTATGAACTAAGGTCCAAAATATCGAATAAACAAGTGTTTCCACGACTCTACCAACCACCCGGCCAATCCTCTTCCACGCTAGGCCTTTTCCCTTTTTCATGGCTACATATCTTTACGGATAAGGAATGGGAAATCTTTCTCCTGTTCCACAAATCAAATGGTTCATTTCCTCCGGGAGAAGCCATCTCTTTCTCAACAATATTTTGGTCATTTGATCCAATAGCCTTTCGTTAGATAGGAACAGATTCGCTAAATACTGATAACTCTCGAACAGAATATGAGAGGAGAAAGATCCTTTAGATAAGGAACTATTGATTCTAAGTCTTCTTTGCCATCTCTGACGACGCCCCAACAATTCGTAGTACTTTTCTCCCTTATGGAACCAACTGTCTTCTTCTATATATGAAGAAGGATGCTTATTTAGGTCAGGACTCTTCTCATCTAAATGATCATCTGAAAAAAATTCTCGAGGTGAAAGCCAAAAGTACAGGTATATGACTACGAGAAAGAATGGCTCCGAAGGTTCCCAAATAAATCGGTTTATTATAAAAAAGCTTTGTTCTTTTGAAAATCTGTCTTGTTTCTGGTGCTGAATTGTTTCATTCTCCGAGAACTCCGAATCATTCTCTTGAAGCTCCTCCTCTTGAAGCTGATCTTCCTCAAGATAAAAAGGCCAGTTGCCCTGAAATGACTCGGCCCAATAAGGAAGTCCCGATTTTATAAGCTTTTTGATATTCTCAATTTCGAGATTATCAAATATATAGCGAAATATTCTAGGAGACCGGACTATGTCTATTTCTATTTGATTTTCATTGAAGAAATCGTTCTCTATCTTCTGCGGGTTCACGGCTTCATGCTCTTCTTCAAACTCCGATTCGTTTATTTCTATTTCATTTCTCAATCTACTACGATAACGGGTAGAAAAAGAATTCTGTTGCATCATATCTAACGGATTCTTTGGTTCGGACCGAAGAAGTAATGTCTCACTGCTATTTTTTTCTATCCATGAGCATCCCACCAGAAAGCCTTCTAATTCTAATAGGTTCTGAACTAGCTGAGAATCATTCTCAAGAAATTCAGAAGAAGTGATCCAATTTTTGACATCGGGTCCGGGTGAAGACCAAAGATCTTGAGTGACCAATCCGGCAGAACAACTCAAAAGATAAAGAAGTATCGTTATTTTCTTCAAATTTGTTTCAAGTTCGACGTACCATTTGTACAAATAAGAACTCCATATTTTATTCCTCGCGATAGGGTCCTGCATATAGATATATATAGGATCTATGGGAAAATTGCTTAGAAATATATTTTGTGCAAAAACTCTTCCTATCTGATACAAAAAGATCCTATGATCCTGAAACCATCTTATGTGAGTTTGAAAATCCCAAGTCTGTCTAAAAGAAGCGAATCGAATTGAATTCGTTTCTTCTATTATGTATTTCCTCTGTGTAATACTAATTGATAGGACCTCATTGTTAAGTGCTACAAGATGTTGTGCATTCGAACTCATGGTTATAGACCCAAATTTCTTACTATCGAATATTTGATTTTCCAAGCCAAATCCCCTAGTATATGAAAGAATCCGGAAGTACCTTCGTTGTTCTGGAATAGTAAGCCTTCGTATCTTAATGAATGTATTAAATTTATTCAGGCCTATTAGAGCGGGATCCACTTCTCGGGGAATATGAGTCGAAGCAATAACTAGAATATTTCTAGTAAAACATCTTTGACGATCCTTGGAATTGGAAAGAGAGCTCTCTTCTAGATGGAGGGATAAATACCTCAACTCATCCCGATCCAGATCATGAATGTTTGGAATCCATACTATACAAGGAGATATTGTTTTTGCCAAATCGAATTGCACGGTCATATCCCAATAAAATGGGTTATTGCTAGTTAGCCTATCCTGTGTCATATTGAAAAGAATCTTATCAAAATTAATATTCTTAGCAATATCGCCACTATCTCAACATCAAAATCATCAACATCAAAAGGAATAGAAGTAATACCCTCATCCTCACAGTCGTCGAATTCACCTCCAACCCAATATGATTCACCATCCAAAAAAGACCAAAAAGACGCCTCGTAAAAATCGCAATCGTAATCGTATAAATACCGGTACTCGAGCGGATATATCTTAATGAAAGGAAGATAAGAATTTTTCGCTAGGGATTTGACCAAATAGGATCGCCCAATTCCTATAGAACCTATCACTAAAACACTCCTAGAAGGGTACGGGGCTAAGCGAAGCGAAAAGGGGGTTGGACGAGATGACAAATGAAAAGTCCCCCACGAGGTTATTGTCTCATAATAAGCAAGAAATATCCGTCTTTCCGCTAAACAGGATTTATTGAACTCATAATTCAATAGATCCTTTTGCTGCATTTCAAATAAGTACCGTAAATAATTGGATCCAGGTTGTTCCACTATTTCATCTAAAAGATTACTCTGAGTCAAACTCCATAGAATTTCATTAATCCTTTTTTCTGTACTTAAGGTGCAGAGCTGAACCACAAATTCTTTTTCTTGATCATCAACCCAATCGGTGTCCGCCACCCAGGATTCTATTTCATCATCCCAGTTCCCCACCTTTTTTCTTTTCCTTATCAATGAATACATCTCTATACTTGTAGGACTTAGATGTCTCGTATTTATAAAAAAAATGATTTGATTGATGAAATTATTTGGGATGAGACTTATGAAAGAACTTATGCGATAGGTGAGATAAGAGATGAGCAAATCGATCCGATTTCGATTCTCAGATTCTTCCTGAAAAAGTAGTAGGTATCCTAGTTCTATCAGAAAATTGAAGAATTCTCCTATGTATTCTTCCAGAATAACATAGTATTTTTGCAGAATAGCAATAACTGGACGGGGATTCTCTATAAATCCAATGGGATCCTGGAAAATAACTGGAAAGGGATCCTCTAAATTCTCTGACCTGAAAGAAGATATAGGATACCTATCCCTAAGTTTTTCCAACTCCATGAAGCATGATGGATTTGCCCAAGATTTGATCTTTTCAAAATCTAGAAATAACTGACGACAGGTTTTGCAAATGAAGGTAAGACCTCTACAAGCGAGATATCCAGCAAAAAGAAGAAGGAAAAGAATTGAAAAGAGGAACTCAGCCGATATCAATGACTTATTCCTATATGAGAAGAATAATGAAAATGTACAAGAAAGAAAAGGAGAAGACCCATTAAAAGAATCAGTCTTTGTTCGAGACAGATTAGTCTTTTTTCGGAGTAGCTGTACTAAATGAAGATTTGAAATCTTCTTACTTATCAGAGTCCATTTCATCAAAATCTTCTCACTTATCAGAGTCCATTTCATCAAAATCTTCTCAAGATATACCCATGGTATATCCAGAATATCTTGAATTTTGGATATCACGGTTGGGAATATAAAATAGGAAAAAATCTCGGAAAGGATGAATCTGAAATATTTGAACCCGCTCGTAGTAAAGATCGTGAGCAGCCATTCTTTGTAAATAGTCCATTCTAAGTAAATAATATTTTCTTCAATATTCCCTTCGAAAAGTTTTACAGAAAAAAGTTTTTTTTTATTGATTATTTTGATATTTCTTTTTTTAACGTATTTCTTTTTACTTCGAAAACCAAAAAGACTCCTTTTTTCCTTCTTTCCGGATGGTAAAGATTTCTCAGAACATGGATTTGATCCACAGTCCATGTTTGAATTGACACTGAGATACTGATGCAAGTTCTTCATTTTTGAATCAGATCGATTCATATCTGAAAAAGATTGCCAAAAAGTTTTTTCCAATCTAAAAAGGTCCGCGATCGAGGAACTAGCTCTAGAAACGACTGGATCAGATTGAATTGGTCTTAAAAGGTCCGCGATCGAGGAACTAGCTCTAAAAACGACTGGATCGGATTGAATTGCATAAAGAGTTCTTGGAAAAATGAAAGATGTATAGAATCTATTATAGAATTTTTGATACAATTTATACATGAAAGATTTGTACAAGTTCTCTCTTTTGTCGCTACTTTTTGGAAAATCCTGATCCTGAGGTATGTTTATGTCAGATACCCTTGCAGAAAGACTCAAAACAAAATGTTTTTTTTGACCGACGTACAAAGAAACTATTTTGTTGCGAATAAATGAGATATTGAGGAATTTTCGATATGTAAGATCCTCATTATTGATACGAATTTTTTCCACAAAAAAGGGAAATCTTTTCTTACAAGAGACCCAGAACCAAAAGTGATGTAGATCATTCCAAAATCGAAGTCCATTTGCTTTATAAAAAGAAGATATCATAGAACTTCTATGAAATGCTTTCACGGGATTCAGCCAATTGTCTCGATCATGGGGTATGATGGAGAAATAGGAATCCGTGTTATCAAAGGATTTCATGCGATTCTTTCTACTATGGGATGAGTCAATCATCCACTTTGATATTTCGTTGAAATAAAATGGGAATATTCTTTCTTCATTGATCCATAATTTCGATCCTTGGGAAGTATTATGATCGTCCAATCTTTGAGAAGTATTATGATCGTTCAATAAGAAGGGTTTCAATTTCTTCAAAAGAACGATTTGAAGACGTAGTGGTTCGAACGACTTCTCCTGGATCGGATCTTTCAATTCATAAATGTACATCTCAGAACTATGAATGGCGATATTCCCGATATGTACAGAGAATCGGGGATATAACCAGTACAAAAACTTAGGAAAAAAGATAAGTAACTTAAGTAACTTATGAAAAAAGAGACGTGCCATGGGCAAAAGGACAAGAAATAACTTAGTGAAAGTGAATTCGTATATGTCGAAAATTTCGGACCAATCAATCAAATCCCAATAACTCGAAAAATCAGTGATATGGCATCGTAATTGATCTCGTAAATCTCGTAATTGATCGAAGACTACTTGAAGCTTCTCCTGTTTCGAAGAGAAATATCCCAGGAAATCTTCCTGGAGATTCTGGAACTCATTCGACCATTTGCTATATGCATCAGGATACCCATTCCTGGATCTCTGGGTTCGACAAATAAAAGGGTCGAACCATTTCTTCTCACTCTTTGCCCAATTGGATAAATGTTGATTGATCGTAGATTTCGTCCTAGTTCGATGATTCATACTATCTTTTCCAATGGAATCCTTATTCGGCTCCGTTATTGATAGAATGAATCGATTTACCATTTCTGCAAATCGATCTTCTGCATTCGATTTCTCCTTCGGAATCATAGAATACCCGGGGGAAATAGGATGAATTGAGACGGTTTTTTGTAAATACCTAATTATTTTGAATAGATCCACCAGTTCTTTATGTTCCGATCGCCGCCTGAAGGGGACAAAAGAAACACCCAATTTTCTCTTCCAAAGAGCCTTCTCTACAGGGGACCTCTCCGTAGGACTCGAACCCAGATAAAGTTCTGACCATCTGTCAGAGAAAAAAGAATGAATGGATCTTGTAGGATTCCCAAGAAATTCTTCGATTTCTTCCGGAAGCAGATTATTATTCATCCGCTTTTCACCTTCTGCGGATAGCCGGAACTTTGAGGAAGATCCAAAAAGAAATTTCGGGAATCGACCTGATTCTATCTCTGTTCGTTCCACATCCTCATTTCTAATGGAATCGAAATGATGTATGGATTGATTAGAAGATCCTTTTGGAGGATACAAAAGCGAAATTACAAATCTATTAATATTAGAAGATTCTTCTCTAGATCCAACCGAATTCATAGGTATAGGAAGAAACCCCCTCAAATAGATATTTTTTCGTTCAACTATATTTCGATTTTGAAGACGACATAAACAGACCCCTAGTACAAGTAGCATCACACCCCTTACCACATTTTTGACGACACCATGGACACGTTTTACTACATTTTTGATCCTGGAATCTCGAGTTATTAAACCTGTTTTGGTTAAATATCGATTGCTTCCTGAACCCTGGGAATTTTTGGAAAATAGGATACCCAAAATTCGGGAGTCAAAGAGTCTCATAAAGCGTTCTTGGTCGAAAAAAATGTCTATGAAAGAGTGAGATTTCTTGATCTCTCTTAATATCTCTCTCCAGTCCAAGATCCAGCTGGATATCCAATCATGTGCTGTATTTTTCTTTTTTTTTTTCATAGAGTTCCTACTTTTCTTTAAGATTATTATGAAGAGTATTAATGTTATCCTTATTTTACTACAAAAAATGCTGATGATGATTTTCATTTTGACTTCTATTTTTTAGGTATTGGTTGTTGATTAGAAAATTAGGTAATATTTCTTCACTGATTGTTTAATATTTGAATCATTGATTCTTTCAGTCACATAAGTCTTAATTTCACATCTCCGAATGTGAAAAGACGTAAAAATATCTTCATATATCAGACGTTCGCTAATTAGTACTGCATCTTCAAAATTGTAACCCTCCCATGGCATATAAGCTACCAATATGTTTTTCCCTAAAGCGAGTTCCCCACCAACTGTAGCGGCACCGTCTGCTAAAATTTGACCTTTTCTCAAACATTTACCTCCCTGAACCCGGGATTTTTGGTGGATCAAAGTTTTTTTTCTTAATTCCAATACCAAACTTGATCAGATCACTCCAATCATCGTCTGAATTATCTTCAGACGATGAATCCAACCAACCTGGATCATTCCATCGTATCGTAGCATTCATAATTTCGAATATATGAATGCATATCGCGAAATCGACATGCGTTTGAATAAAGTAATCAAATATGTCCGATGTTTCGCGATTTTTTTTCAAAATTTTCTTTGATTTTTTTGAATTGTTTGCAATAAGACTTCATGTAGACTCTCAAATCGCTTTTACAAGACAAAAACACTTGCTCCTTGGAGCACAAATGAAGGCCGGCTCGTAACCCGGCCATATTAGAGTGGATTCGTTTCAACTGTACCTGAATCATATTCAATTCATCAATACAATAAGACTTCGCAAGGTTATAAAATTGTATTGTGTGAATAGAATTATTGTGCCCAGGTTCTAAAAACCTGTTCTGAATTTGGCGGGGCCCGTTAGCCAGATTACTGGCCTCTATCAATGGAACGAATTCCGCTTCGTAAAGCTTTTCAAGATAAGATATAAACTCGTCGATCGAAATGCGCTCTTCGGAACAAAGAAAAGTTAAAAGCACTATTTTAAAAAGGAGATTTTTGCTCCTACAAAAATTGATTAAGAAGGGTGGAAAGATACTATCGAATGGATAGCATATTTCCATTTTCAAAGATCTATTGATGGTTTGGTTAATGGATTGATCCAATTTTGCATTTTCTATAATTTCAGAAAACAAATTGCACAATCCTAAGTCGGCGTTAATGTCCACAAAAAGATCGACTAAAGTGAAAATATCATAAAGCTCTACTTTAATATCATAAAGCTCTACTTTGTGTTCAAAGTATATGCAGCGATTTATAATCGCTGCACTAAGCTCTTTTCGAAAACGCTCAGTCATCTCATTCAGACTCATTTGTTCATTCTTGAATTGAACAAGAAATTCACAAAGTTGATCTAAAAGGATTCCGTTTAAACGAGCGTGTGCACGTGAAGTTCTTGCACAATTTTTATACAATTGTGCTTCTCTACCCTCTTCTATATGTCCATAGAAGACATATCTGCGCCGAAAACAATTTTCACTAAAAGAGATAGTTTTAGTGTTAACTGGAGTAACACTTTTTGCATCTTTTCGCTTAGATAACCAAAAATCGACCCTCTGTAACCATTCGTCGTTAGTAATGAGTTTCGTACTAAGCATAACCATAAACGAACATAAGTGAAAGATTATCACCCTGTTCAAAATGTAGTCTGAAACAAAGACTTCGACTACGTCTTGCAACTTCGAAATACTCAATTTGGAATTTTTCATGCTCCTCCTACACTATAAAAAAAAAAAAGAAAAATAAAAAAATGTGAAAATATTCACTTAATATTTGATCCATTCGATGGATCAGTTTAACTATAAAAATGCAATCTTCCGATGCGCCTTGGACTGAATAGATCTGCTTCTCTTTGTTCTTACGAACGGAGTTGTTCCCTTATTTTGATTTTCAATGGGATGAAATCAAAATGAGCCCTTTCTGATACAGAATCTACTGCAAAAAGGTGAGGTACACAGTATATAGTCTTTTGAGTTTAATGCGATAAAATAAAGTGACATAGTTTCTATTTCTCTTAAGGAGTATTTCCATGGGTTTGCCTTGGTATCGTGTTCATACTGTCGTATTGAATGATCCCGGTCGATTGCTTTCTGTTCATATAATGCACACAGCTCTAGTTGCTGGTTGGGCCGGTTCGATGGCTTTATACGAATTAGCGGTTTTTGATCCCTCTGACCCCGTTTTTGATCCAATGTGTATGATTATGATCATACATCTTTTAGATTATGATAATATCTCTTAGATTCAGCATCCATGGCTGAATGGTTAAAGCACCCAACTCATAATTGGCAAATTCGTAGGTTCAATTCCTACTGGATGCACCCTAATGGGAATGTTCAATAAGTTGGCTCTCTATGGATGGGATCTCATCATCCATCCATAACGAATTGAATATGGTATATTCATACCATAACATAGGAAGATTAAGAACTCGAATCCTGATCAATACTGGGACTCATAGGGAAGAAATTGGAGTTATGGATGGAATCAAATATGGAGTAGTTACAGGAAAAAGTCTTCGGTTATTGGGGAAGAATCAATATACATACTTCTAATGCCGAATCAGGATCAACTAAGACAGAAATCAAGTAAGTATTGGGTTGAACTCTTCTTTGGTGTTCAGGTAATGGCTATGAATAGCCATCGACTACCCCGAAAGGGTCGAAGAGACCTATTATGGGACATGCAATCCATTACAGGCATATGATCATTACGCTTCCATCAGGTTATTCTATCCACCTCTTCTAGAGATTCTAAAGAAAAGAACTTCAAGAAAAATACTTAATAACACGGCGATACATTTATACAAAACTTCTAGTCCAAGTACACGCAATGGAGCTGTAGACAGTCAAATGAAATCCAATCCACGAAATAATCTGATCTATGGACGGCATCGTTGTAGTAAAGGTCGTAATGTCAGAGGAATCATTACCGCAAAGCATAGAGG
>JAMFTS010005795.1:0-25856 GCA_028095005.1 Rhynchospora pubera
GAAAGCATAGGCTGCATAGCTCTGTTACTATGCTTCAGACTATTTGATTTAATTTCAAGATATAAAAACTAGGGTATACTTATTTTGCACTTGGAGAGAGAGATGATTGTTTTGATGGGTTTAAGATATAGGGTGCGTTTGGATAGGTATGGGGAGAAGGAAAAAGAGAAGAAGTGGAAGAAGTATTAGGAAGTGTGTAACTTTGTGAAGAGTTTGGATTGTTTATAATTTTTTTTCTTCTTCTTCCTTCTTCTTCTTCTTTGCTTCCAATGATCCAAACACACCATAGAAATTTAATTGTTTCAAATCATTACGCGGTTAACTTGTGATAAGGGTATTGTGGAATTTTAGTTTGAATTGAAACCCACCTTAGTTAGCGCTGGGATTGGGCCAAGCCGAGCTGGATATCTGACTCGGCCCTCTTCTCAAGGCATTTGAGTCCGAATCGAGTCCAGCCCTAGTTTCCGCTTAATTACTCGACCCTCGTTATAATTCTTGATACTATCCGGGGAAAAGCCTTCGACTACGAAGGGCCAGGCCCTTGGTTCTGCTCGAGCTCGAGCTTGTTCAGCAACACTTGATGCTTTGAAATCCGTTTTCATTAGAATTATGTTTTGAAATCAACAATTGCATATTTTGTACAATTAATACATTAAGAAACACATAGAAGCAGCTCATAAATTTAAAAATATTTGTCAAAAAACTGAAGAAAGGGCACATTAATTACCAGCATAACAAAAATCATTGGTTCAGTCATTTCTATCAAACTTAAACATAAGCCAAAAGAACAATCCATAAGCTCTACATCCCAAAAAGTACATTAGAATTTAGAAATAATATTGAAAAATATCAAATAACACTAACATAGCTGAAAGAAACATTTCCTAAAACCTAATGATATATTGGACACGCCAAATTGTTAATCAAGTGACGAACCTCCCTTTTAAACCAATTGCCCCTGCAAAAGAAAAATATCACCAAATCTTAATATGAAACATGCAATCCATTCAAATCGAAATAGAAAATACATCATTCCAAATCTTTGTCAAACTGGTATATGCATCTTATGCGTAAAAGGTCCAGAACAGAACAAAAACACCAAAAAAATGTAAACTAAAATATTACTAGTGGGCATCTAATGTATATAAAAAAAGGTCCAGATATTAAATGGATAAGACTAGTAGACTATACATTACATATTACCCAAAAGACAAACATGGATATATCATACGGAATCATGTTGCTGAAAGAAAACATATTTTAAAAAACAAAAGACATCAATATCACTTTAGAAAATCACATATTGTGCATGGTGACATTGCTATTTCCTAGAGTAATTGAAATGCAACAAAAATGCGATTTCGGCTCGGGAATTGAAATGCAACAAAAATGCGACCTAAACACTCCATACTTGTATCCCATGTGATAAAAAAGAAAAAAAAAACTGCAATGAGACGTTGATATCTATTATCTAGTATCTACATCCAGAAAAATCAGTATACTTGTATCCAAAATTCCAGATCCAATTATCCAAACCTGCTACTGATTCCCAGTTTGCTATATCCTTCTCAATCCCAGAATTAATCAACATCCTTAATTCCTTATCTCAAAGACCATAACCAACACTAAAAAGTGTTAATCCTTATCTGTTATTATATCGATAGGAATTCAGACTGCATTGGTTTTATTGATATGGGTTCAAATTGCGGTACATACTATCATAACCTATGTGGTACCTAATTCTTCAATTGTACACTTGATCAGTGTCTATGGGCTTCTCTTGCAAATATTTCTCCACTCGGACATTGTCGAGTGCAATCCAAATTTTCAGACTTGAATTGAGCAAATTCCTCATCGAGCTTTCGTTTTCTAGAAATATGCCTTTCACCTTGAGAGGACCCACACTTGAATCTTGGTCCATGCAAGCCTCTCATATCCTCATAGTTACTTTTTCAACAATCAGGATATAATCCAGCCTTGCATTTGCTTCACGCCCCTCTCCATAAGCTTTCTTGAAGCAAAATGCCAAAAAATATGAGCTTGTACCGAGGATCAAAGATAGTTGCTAGTGTTAGAATCAGATTCGGGTTTTCCCCATATTTGTCAAATTTCTTTGCATTCGTACGGCCAATTCCCTCAAAATTGCACTATCTTTGTGATTCTCAAGCAGGCAACAATCTACGAATAGGTCCAAACCTCCTTAATGTAGGTGTGAGAAGAAGGTTTTCTAACACTCGAGAATATTTTTGTCGCATCAAGAAATGGCTCCAAAAATGTAGCCATGTCTTCAGCATTGTTCCACTCCTCTAGACTTGGACCTTTTATGCTTCCTTGATCATTGACATACCTCTTCAAGGCCCCTTTCAACACCAATGCTTCCTTGACATTAAAAGTGTTGAATTCCATCTTGTTGGGCAATCTAGTGCCAAACCCTTTTTAGGTGACAAGTTGAGCTCATCCAAAATAGAATTGAGAAGTTGAAGTCTTGATCCACTTGAACCATATGCCGTAATAGTTCTCGGAATGTTTCCAATGTTGTATGGATGAGTTTCATGCCTTCTTGCGCAATGAGATTCAAAATATGTGCTGAACATCTCATATGCATGTGACTTGCACCAAAAAGCATCTTTTCTGATAGTCTACTCTCCAAATGTTTCACAGCAAGATCATTCACCGAAGAGTTATCTAGAGTAATAGCAAATATCTTGTCATCTAACTTCCAATCGGTCCATATCTTTTCAACCAAATCAGCAACGGCTTGCCCTGAATGTGGATAAGGGATTTTCTTGAAAGCTATTATCCTTTTCTGAAACTGAAATCCCTTATCGATCCAATGTGCCGTTAAGCACAAGTATCCTAAATTGGCACTAGAGGTCCATATGTCACTTGTAAATGACACACGTGAGTCCAATTCTTGGAGCTCTGCCAATGCAAACTTTGCAACCAGCCTTGAAAACCGCGACACAATCTTCTCGTACTGTCTGACGCCCAACAGATCTATATTCTGGTCTCAAAGATCTCATAGCCGGTTCAAAAACCGACTTTCAGTGACTGAAAATGGAAGTTCAGCATCGATGAAGAAAAGCGTGAGAAGGCCACGTGTCAACTCGGGATCAAATTTGAAAGTAGACGGATCAAACCAATCATCCCCTTGAGTTGTTAACATGTTTGCTCTTTCTTCATCGCCGATGCTTTTGCAAGAGGTCAAAAGATGTCGACGCAAGTGTGAGGTCCCCGAGCCTTGACCTTACTCAAAGCACTTCCACAATGTTTGCATACCACCTTCTTATCTCCAGTATCAACAAAGTGGCCCCAAACCACAGATTTTTCTTCGATTGAGTTGATCTTGTTTCAATGGTCTCACTTCGGCTCTCACTTTCCTCCACGACAGCGTCGACACTAAGAGGTGGTTGATTACCGGATAATGACATTGCAACCCTACAAAAGAAAAAGTACAGATCAGAAATGAAACCACTTAGAATACATTAAAAAAAGTACTAAATAATTAAAGTACAAACACTTAATAAGCAGCAACTAAAAGTACACTAATTAAACTAAACCCTCTATTTTAGTTTCTGCCAAACACTTAAATAAAGGCAGCAGCAGTACTTAGAAAGGAAATGAACAAGTGATTAAATCATATATGAATCACCGACTTAGACCTGATCTACCATGCTCAATTAGATCATATATGAATCATATATGAATCACCGACTTAGTTCTGACAATGACCAATTTGATCTAACCATGCTCAATTAGCCTAGTTGAAAACAAAAGTAAATGAACTGAGGTTTCCAGCCTAACTCATCAGGGCATCGAAAGGTAGCCTCGTTCACTGCTTGTGTTTCTAGTGCAAATCTTGTTGCCCCACTATTTACCCCAAAATGAATCTGAGAAGAAAGAAATCAAAGTTGGTAAATATTAGAAAAGGATTATAATAACAGGATCACCAGTTCACCACACATCTTTAAAAATAATAAAATAAAAACAAGAAAAAAACACACAAAGGACCTAAAACTTGTGCATGTTGACATTTGTCTCCAGTTTTAGTATTAAATCTGAAAAAATTAACATAGTCAACTTTGTGAAGAAAGCCCTTTTTCTTACTGCTTCCTTTTCTAAAAGTACTACTAAATTAATCGGTAACCATTTATTGAATTTTCTAAGTTTTTTTTTTATTTTACAATAAGCATAAATTAAGCCATCCATCTTTTCTGAGTATAAGAATGGCTTTTCCTTGCTTTTAATATTCGGTATAATCTACCAAGAAGGTTTCAAACATGTGTTTCCATACAAAGAGCATTGCCTTGGACTATAGGTGGATTAAACTAACATGGTTCATAATGATACTATCTTTTATTCTTCTCAATCAAGAAATGCCCAATTGAAAGAAAACAACAAATCGCTCCATAATACCAGGAGCATAATAAAATGGCATCACAGGCTTTTATATGGTTCTGGAGGGGTCAGTTAGGTAGGTACTACTGATGGCTGGTACAACTTAGAGAGAGAGATTGAGAAAGGAGGATTACCTGATCGGCGAGCGAGAAATAAGGGTTGAACGGAGAAATCGAAGTCTCGAGTCTTCGTGCTGTACTTGCTTTCTTTCGATAAGAAAACCCTAATGGCACGAATCTGCTCTTCGTCCTAGCGGCGGTCGGCGGAGCATCGATCTCGATATGAGACTCGATTTAAGACAGAGGGCCTAACGAGAATACTCGACTGAAGCTCGAGCAGTAATAATCTGAGGGCCGATCCGAGCTTTACAGCTCTACTCGAAATAGGTTCGGCCCAGTTACGATAAACAGTACGTTCGATCCGTGAGCCCACGGATATGTCCGGCCCATCACCAGCGCTAACCTTAGTCCACCACTCCACTCGGTCAAAAAGAAAAGAAAAACTAATATAATAATAATAATTATTGGATGAGAGATGATTGTTTTCATGGGTTTAAAATATAAGAATTTAATTGTTTCAAATCATTACGCCGGTTAACTTGTGATAAGGGTATTGTTGAATTTTAGTATTGAATTGAAACCCACCTTAGTCCACCTCTCCACTCGGTCAAAAGAAAAAAAATAATTATAATAATAGGAGGAACGAACATGAATAGATATGGATTAGTGGTTAAGGTGGAATATCGGATGCATATTTAGTGATATCGACACCCACTACAATCAGCCTATAATTCCTAGGATTTATAGTAGCTAGAAAATGATTCTGAAAAACATTTCAGTGAACTTTACATTTTTTAACTATTTATTTAGTTATTATATAAATAATAAGAAGTTTATTACTAGGCGAACCTTTGGAAATTTCCTCTTAATTATTCATCGCAGTAAAAGTAAGAAATAACAATACTGAGAATAGGGACCATTTTAGCAGATCACTTCGGCCCAACAACGTAACAGACGGCCCATCTTTGGCTTTCTCCATTCTCCTCCTCTGCTCTCTTATTTCCGATTAGTTACTGTTCTCATTTGGTGACTGGCAACGGTGCCATCTAACAAGAATTTGTTGAATCGGTTCATTTCGCCTCTTCATCAATGACCTATCCAGCATTGTCAGAGGTTCTACTCTATTTATTTTCCCACTTAACCCAAATTTGTAGCGTAGGTAGTGTAGTACTGATATGGTGATATATCTACCTTTGTCTGAAACTGGAAAACATGAAACACCGTATGTATTTGTGAATTTTCTGGTAAATTCAATTTACGTGTGACGTTTCTGACTTCCTCTATTACTTGAAATGGTTCATAGAATTTGGAGTCAAATAATTAGACTACCAAAAATCTGATAAGAAACTAGTAATTGCCCAACACTAAAAACCACTTTACAGAACTACAGAAATGAAAATTCAGCACAATTTCTTTTGCCAGTATAATCCCATATACATCAATATTCAATAGGCATTACCAAAATAACTAACTGAAGATCACGTCTAGCAATATTGACAAGCTATTGCTTTTTGGACAATGGAGATGAATTAGCTAACTGATTTCGAAAGGAAAGGAAGTTTAAGTGTTTTTAAATTATTATTATTTTTTTATTTACTGACAGGCCTGTTCTGCTGGCATCGGAAAATTTCTGGAAGGTACAGAAACTGTTTCTCATCACCTATTTCCGAATTTTTTTTTGATCTTCTTTATTTATTTATTTATTAAAATTAATCAATTTAATTATCTTTCACCATGCAAAATTATGTGCTATAGCAATGGATTCTAGTTCTGAGTTAGATGTGGTTTGGCATCATAAGTTCACCTAACATTTTTGTGGAACTATACTTTACAAGAGTGATGCTCATTTGACTCTCATGCCATTTGTTAAACTAAAGTGAAAAAATTACTCCAAATATATAAAAATGATTGAAGAAAAAATGAAAGCTCATGAAAGGAAAACTTAATGTTTGTTTCGGAGAAAGAATAACATACATTGAATAATTCATAATTGCTACATTTCCTTAACGAATACAATGTAATAACAAAAACAGAAGGAAAACATAGAATTACATCTTCTTACAACAAATGCATATAGATATATCTAAAAAAAAAAATACAACAAATGCATATAGAACGTAATTTATGTAATGTAACTACAACCTGGAAGGGGGAAAAATCATTACAGCTAGTAAAAGGTTCAATTAATAAGAAAAAATTCACAGAAAATAGAAACAAAAGTACACTTAATTATTACCATCTGGTGCGCTTATCTACTTGCTGTGACTTTCTTTTTGAGCAGATTTCCAAATTTTCTGAGCAAAGCCTTCTTTTTCTTTTGGTGGTGTGGATTATCAGCCCCATTAGCCACAACCCATTTGTCTGCTCATATATTTCCTCTGGGTTTGAGTCAATCTCATCATCACTCGTGTCATGATCATGGCATCTTGATGATCTCGCTCTTTTGCCAAATGGTTCTCTAGAGCAGTACCATTATTCTCCCACTTCTTCCCTCAATCAAAGCTGACTCTTCACCTGGTTTTGCCTTTTCATTAACGTATTCACGATTCTTGTTTTCATCATGGATATCCCTGGTTTTGATTGGTTGTGGGGCCTCTAACTTGAGTCGATCGTCTTTTTCTGCCTCATCCTCACGCACCTTCTCCAAAGGTGAACAAATTAATTTTAGAAGCATGCTCGGCTTGTCGCTACTTCTGGCAACATTAGTTTCTTCTGCTCTCTTGGCCGTGACTTCAGCAAGTAGTGCTGACAGCTCATCAATTTTCGCCTGAGCAGTCACTTCTTTTTGACGTAGAATTGTCGTTCTCTTTTGCTAAGCTCTTTACTCATCTCCTTTTCAGATAGCATTTCTTTCAGCCTCAAGCTATCAATTTTTGCCTCTTCAGCAGTTAGGTTTGCCTCAGTAATCTTCAATTCAACTTGCTAAGCTTGTTTTCTAATGGCTTTTATCATCCTTGGCAACTTGTATTTCACGCTCAGCAACTTCTTAGTGACTCGACAAGTTTATCCAATTCCATTTTAATAAGCATGATCTTAGAGTTCTCTGCACCACGTGCTGCATCATCTTCTTCCACTTTTCTAGCATTTGCTTGTGCTAGTAGTGCTGTCAGCTCTCTATTTTTGCCAATGTGAAGGTTTCCTCTAACCCGTAGTTCATTAATCTCCTGAATTGCACAATTCAACTTCACCTCTTTATCTGACAGTACCTCCTTCAATTGCAAACTGTCAGCCATTGCTGCCTCAGCATTCAAGTTAGATTCCTTTAACATGGCTTCAACTTGCCTCAGCTTATTGTGTAACAAGGCCTTATCTTCCCTTGAGACTTGTAATTCTTGCTCGGCACCTTTTAGCGAGTGCAATACCTTATCCATTTCTGACCTGATAGACATAAATTGTTCTTCCGACTTCTTTATAGAATTTGTAAACCAATCTCTTTGGAATGCCATTCTTCATTTGAATTCTTGGCCTCCATCTCCAACTTCTCAACTGTTTTTCGAAGGCGAGCTACTTCATTATTTGCCTCCTCAAGCTGCGATAGATATTTTTGTTGTGCATTAGTACTGAATGTACTTATTTCTGAAATTTGGGAATTGAAGCTCTCTATCTCAGCTTGTTTAACTAGAACCCTCTCCTTTGCCTCTCTTGCCTCCGACGAAACCTCACGCAATGCCGAAGCCAAATCTCCCATTGCTTTCTTGGAGCTATCCAATTCATCCTTCATCATCTCGTGCTCCTTCAACATTTTGTTCCTCTCTTCTAAGAGACTCTCAATCTTCAAACTTGCCATTCTCTCCCTGTTCATTACCTCCCTTTTAGCCTCCTCCAAATCTTGAATTTTTAGCTCAAGACTTTCAACTTTCGCCCGTAAATGATCGACCTCCCTTTGTGCCACATCAACTCGAAATCCGGATTTCTCTGCATCCTCTCTATACTTGGCCAACTCAGGCTCCAGCCAACTGCACCTTCTCCTTAAGATTGCATATCTCAGATTCTTTGACATTTAATATAGAACTGTTCTCCTCTAGTTCCTTTGTCATCGAGACGATTGAATGCTCTCTCATTCTGTTGCATTCATCTAATTCCTCTACCCGATTTTCCAATTCTTCAGCCCGCCTTTTTAACTCTTCCACCAACTGCTTTGATTCTACTTCTGCCCTCTTTGCATAAGCGACATCTATTTTGAGCCCTTCTGCCAGTTCCTCCATTTTCATCAACTTCTCTTCAGCGTCTTTGCCTTTTCAAGCTCTGCTTTCATCTCAATTGCCTGTACCTCCAACTTCTTGATAATGTCAGATGCCTCTTTGCTCTTATTTTCCAGCTCTGAAGCAAGCAAACCCTTGAGGCGGTTGATATCTTCATTCAATGTCTCCACCTTCTTTTCATTCTCCTCTGCCATTTTTGATATCTCCTCAGCACGGTTCAATGCCGCACATTTTGCTTCAATTGCTTTTTGCCAACTCGCTCTTGGCTTTCTCTAGCTCTTTATTGGTCAACACTAGTGCTGCAATATCTTGAGAGTGTTGCTTTGTGTAATCTCCAATTTTTCTTCCATTCATCATCCTTCTTCTGTAAGCTCTCAATTTTATCTTGCTCAAATTCAATTGCACGGAATTTTTCGATTTCCCAAGCCTCTTCAGCTCTTCTCTTAGCTGAGAGAGCCTCTTCGAGCTTCTCATTACTCTCTTCAATCATCGTCCTGGCATCTTTCAAATCATCAGTTGCTTCTGCCTTCACCTTCTCAACCTCTACCAGTTGCTCCCCTGGCCTTCTTTAATTCCTCTTGTGCTACTGTCACCTGCTCTTGTAGCTCAGACAGCTTCAGAGGTCTTGAACTTTTCTGCATATGAAACAATCAATCGCATAATGATCTTGAGATACCACCAGTTCCAATGCATCTTTGCTCAAGATTTGCAATTATTGAAATAAAGTAATAAACCTAACAAATATTGATCTGATCAATGATGAGTAAAATTTCATACATTTTACCTATAAAATTTGTGACAAAGTGCTTTTATTTTTCTATCACTAAACCGTTTTTGTAATTCAATTTTATAACAAATGAAACCAGATGAAATCAATAACTTAGCTTAGGATTGTTTTGTGTGAGAAACAACATTTGAATGCTCTATGGGTTGTCGCTGGTGCACAGACACCCGAAATTTATTTCTTATGGAAAAGTTTTTAACCTTAGACAGGCACATGACAATACTCCAATATGCATTTCAAGCAAAAAGTTCTGAAACAAACCTATACCTGTCACTTAATGTTTCTAAAGACATGCTCAGTGAAAAGAGATTGATTTTGCAATTTAATATACCTCATAGGAAATTAGCCCATTTTGTTCATTTTTTAGATGCTTGCAAATTAAAACGTACTATATAGAATACTTTACTAGCTCAGAATTTGCAAGCAACAGTTGTCTATATATTACCTCAGGAGCTGGAGTGCTAAGTCTGGGTGTGATCTTGATTGATCGACGTTCCCCAGTACTAATCTTTGAATCAATTGATGTAGGACCATTGCCTTTTCACCTATAATGCTGGTGGTATGCTGGGCTGGGCGATGGATTCACGGCTAGATGACTTGGTAGATCCACCACGGATAACTTTGCGACCTTCGATGTTGCATGTATTGTGTGCTTGTGTGTCGTGGCTGAAGTTGATGCCTCAGGTAATCCCGTTCTATTGGAACATACAAGGACATTATTTAAGCATTTGGTATGAGACAGGCAAAGAAGGATATCATTCATGAAGAAAATGTGGTTAAATTTGTGAAGTGCATATAAACAGAGGCCTGTATTTTGTTAAACCTTTTCATTTTTTTAAAAATTTAAATAACTTTTTGATCTTCTGGATAAAAGTTTGTTGGTATATTTTTAACTTATATGAGAAGTTATTATAAAAAGTATCATAATGCAATTTCAAGTAGCTGAAATAAATGAATAGCAAAACAAAAAATTAGGTCAATTGAATCTTGATATAAGGAAAAATCAACATTTTTCTAACCATAAATCGAAACTTGTAACAAAAAGGGTAATTTCTCATTCTTTCGGCTCTGTTTAATAATTATAACGTTGCATTGGGTGATTGTTTATTTAAATCTAAGATATCATAAACACAGAACAGATGTTAAATATTTTCTTGATGACTAATCAAATTCAAAAAGAGTAAGCATAAGCTATGAGATTCAAAGTAAAAGGGGAAAAAATTATAAAGCATAGAGAGGTCCACATACTTGGATTTGGAGGCCATCATGGTGCTTGCCATGCAACAGTGAAAGCAACAGAAGGAACTGCACTAAAGATGAGTAGAAGATGATGTGATTGGGTAAACTATCTAAAACTTTTGAAGTTGATTAATTTTCTGGGAAGAGTTGCAGTGGCCACGAACAGTTAGTTGCATTGCATTAAGGTTCCCCACTACATTCCCTCTCCTCTCGCTATTTGTTCTAAACAAATAATTTAATACTTTCAAAGAAATAAGTACATTTTTAGCGCCGTATATGTCGTTAATTTGACTTGCCGTCCCTACGGTATTATGTGTTTCTCATTTAATGTAATAATATGCCAAGTTATTTATTAAAGGATAATTCATCAATTATTTCGGATTATTTCGATTTTGTAGAAGTTTGAGGTTTCTATTGTCAAATTTCATTCTTTATGCCCCCCCCCCCCCTCGCCTGGTTGCTTTAACATACTCTCTCTCTTTCATTCTCACTTCCGTGGGGAGAAAAATACTAAAATAGTGAAAGAAAAGAAAATTCTTGAACTCTTTGTTTCGTTATGACGACAAATAACATCTTGAACTTTTTAATTCGTGATAATAAGCAGTCCTGACCCTCAAAAGGCGTCGGGCATGACCCATGCTTTTCACTCAAAAAAAAAAAGCAGTCCTTTTTTTTTTTGAAATAAAAGCCCGTAGGCTAAAAAAAAGCAGTCCTGACCATCAAAAAGATAATAAGCAGTCCAATTGCTATTCTAACTTAATTACATTGATTTTTCGACGTGAAATGACCACAATGCCTTGATAAACTTATCCTGATTCAAATAATAATATTAATCTAAACACTTCATTATCTTCAACGTCAATTTTATATTAGTTGTAATATCTTACAAATTACATCACATAATGTGCTATTTTTCTTCATTGTTTGTTTATTTAACTATAAAACATACAAAACACAAAAATAGAGAATGAAAAACAAACAATTCATGTATTGTCATATGTAAATTTGTGATACAAATTACTTGAAAACCATGAATTATAAATACTTGATGTTATATTTTTGGTCATTTTGGCACTTAATATTAAGCCTTTAACGATAAATTAGCTGTTGAGAGACCAACTATCACGAATTAACAATTTAGAATGTGAAATGTTGGTGCCCAATATATTCATCCAATATGATCATTCTCACATTTCAAATTTGAAATGACCGATCCGAATCGTTCAGTATGTTCTCCATATTGAAAATTTATATGAAACCAATATTTACATTTTTTTAAAAATTTTTTTACTATTTTCTTGGTATTTTAGAAAATTCATGATATAAAAATATGGATCGTACAATAACAACGATTTTCTATGACAAATGAAAAGTCCCCCACGAGGTTATTGTCTCATAATAAGCAAGAAATATCCGTCTAAAAAATTTCGGAAAAAACATATAAAATTTGTTTCTTATAAGTTTTCAATATGGAGAACATATTGAACGGTTTGGATCATTCATTTGAAAATTAAAATGTGAGAAAGATCGTATTGGATAGACCCCATCCGTCCCATATATTTACTAGAGGGATACATCGAGCTTCGCTCGATACGAAAATTCTTACTGACATTTAATTATCGAATTTGTTGCAGCAAATTGAGTTTCTTTATACGGAGATTTTCATAATTTAATATTGATTATCATTTGCAATGATTATATGATATTATTTCAATTTTATAAATTTATTGCATAGAAATTTAAAGCAACGGTTGAAGATACCAAATAACAAACAATTAATATTTTTTTTAATTATAAAAAATACAAAATACAAAAAAAGAAAACTATTTTTAACTATATAAAATGCGGTCAAGGTTTTTAATTAATACTATAATTACAGTGAAATATTTACAAACTTATTATTTGTCGCAAAAAAAATTTAAGGAATTTCCGCATTATCCCTAACAAAACGCAGCTAACATCCAACTCCTGCAGAAGAAGGATTAATGGAATATCATCCGTAGGATCATTATCAACGTCCCTGCATGATTCTATCCAACGCACCAAAGTTCTATCAGAAAAAAAGGCTACAAACTCTTTTTTCTTGTAGAGACCAAATCTGTACAACTTCCTGTACAGTGGGTTATATAAAACTGAATCGAAACACTTCATTATCTTCAACATCAATTTTAGATTGGTTGTAATATCTTACAAATTACATCACCTAATGTGCTATTTTTCTTCATTGTTTGTTTATTAAATTATAAATTATAAAACATACAAAACACAAAATAGAGAATGAAAAGCAAATAATTCTGTATAACTTCATGTGCAGTGGGTTATATAAAACTGAATACTGGATAAAAAGAGAAGCCCGCACAGGTAAACGCCATAGAAGATTAGAGGCTGCTCCAATATGAAGTCCATACTCCATGGTGGAGGTCCACTTATACAAGCACCAAATAACTATGTGTCGAAATTTAGAAACAGATGATTTATAACAATTTGTTTTTATTGAATATTTCTGTACATGATTTACACGCCTATTTATAGGCCTGATTACAACGGCTCTATTCTAACTTGTTAGGTAATTCTAACGTTCAATTTGTGGTTGTACAAGGAAATATATCTGAGAGATTTGTCACTCTAATCTTTAGATTGGTAGGCTGCATATTTCTAAATCTGGCCAATATGATGAGCTATTTCTGGCCAGCATTCCTCAACGTTTATCTATTCTTCATATTCTTAACACTCCCTCTCAAGCTTGGATTGTAAATATCATGTAATCCTAGCTTGTTTGTGATTTTTTCAAATGCATTTATGTAGAGTCCTTTTGTGAAAATATCAGCTAGTTGATCTCCACTCCTGACAAAAGGAGTTTCAATCTCCTTAGCTTGAACTTTTTCTCGAATGAAGTGGCAGTCTACTTCTATATGCTTGGTCCGCTCATGAAAGACCGGATTTGCTGCGATGTGTCTTGCTGCTTGATTATCACAGAACATCTTCATTGGTTCTTTGTGATTAATGTGTAAGTCAGTTAGGAGCTGCTTAATCCATGTCAACTCACTTGCAGTGGATGCCATGGCTCTGTATTCTGCTTCTGCGCTTGATCGTGCCACAACATTTTGTTTCTTGCTTTTCCATGTGACTAAATTTCCGCCTACAAATGTGCAAAAGCCGGTTGTCGATTTCCTATCAAAACTTCCGGCCCAATCTGCATCGGAATAGCCACATATTGCATTAGTTTTATTATTTTTCATCCAAATTCCCTTTCCAGGACAACTCTTCAAATATCTACGTACCCTGTTAACTGCATCTATATGAGGTGTTCTTGGTGCATGCATGAACTTGCTAACTTGGCTTACAGCAAAAGACAAGTCGGGTCTAGTTACGGTCAAATATATTAATTTTCCCACAAGTTTTTGGTATTGATTAATATCTTTAAGTGGTTCACCATCCTCGGTATTAAGTTTCACATTTATATCAATAGGGGTTGATGCTGGCTTACATCCTAATTTACCGGTTTCCTTAAGTAAGTCAAGTACATATTTTCTTTGAGAAATAAACAATCCCTTTGACGAGTGTGCAATTTCAATTCCTAAAAAATATTTTAATTTTCCTAAATCCTTAATGTCAAATTTTTGTTTGAGACCATTTTTAATAGACTCAATTTCTAGTTGGTTATTGCCTGTTATAATAATCATCTACATAAACTAGGACTATTGTTGTGCCATACTCATTATGTCTTGTAAATAAAGATGTGTCGGCCCAACTAGTTTTGAAATTACAAGAAAGTAAAAAGTGACTTAGTTTTCCATACCATGCTCTCGGAGATTGCTTGAGTCCATAAATAGATTTATTTAGCCTACAAACAAGGTTAGGTATATTTTCTTTTTTATGACCTGGGGGTAAGGTCATATACACCTCTTCCTCAAGTGTACCTTGAAGAAAGGCATTTTTAACGTCCATTTGGTGCAATTTCCAACCATTGTTAACAGCAATAGACAAAAGAATCCTAACCGTGTTCATTTTTGCTACAGGTGCAAAGGTCTCATAGTAGTCAATTCCATAGGTTTGTGTATATCCTTTGGCCACTAACCTAGCCTTATACCGTTCTATGGTTCCATCACTATTATATTTAATCTTATATACCCATTTACAACCTACGGGCTTTTTATTTTTTGGTAGAGGACATATTGACCAAGTTTGATTTTTTTCTAAGGCATCAAGTTCTTCGACCATTGCCTTACATCATTTTGGATCATTTTTTGCCACCTCATAATTGGTTGGTTCCTCAATTTTGGCCAAAGAATTTATAAATGCATAATGCTCATTGGAAACATTTTTGTATGAAATGTAATCTTGGATAGGATATTGTACCGAATAAGTAACAAAGTCCTTTAGTCTTGTAGAAGGTTGAGGTTGTCGATTTGACCTTCTCAAAGGCATCTCTTGCTCTTGATTTTCTTCTCCATTTTCAACGTGTCCTTCTTGTTCGGTTCTTTCAAGTTCCTCATTTTGATTTTCTTCACTTTGTAGGCTTCCTTCACTTTCTTCTTGTAATTCTTCACCTACAATATTTCTAAATTCTCTTCGAACTCACTCGTTTCGATGTTAGTAACACAAGGATATATAAAATCACTTGGAAGAATTTTTTCAGTGTTATTTTGATTATAATTGTCATAGAAAGGTTCATTTTCGAAAAAACTAACATCTCTAGATATGTAAAGTTTTTTATTTTTAGGGTCATAACATTTATATCCCTTTTTTTCAGAAGAGTACCCAACAAAAATAGTTTTGATTGAAGTAAAGTCAAGTTTGTCACTTTTTTGGTTGTGCACGAAAGATTTGCAACCAAAGACTCTTAAATGACTAATATCTAATTTTCTACCATAAAGAATTTCTAAAGGACTTTTAAAATTCAAGATGGCACTTGGCAACCTATTTATCAAATAAGTCGCGGTTAAAACGGCATCCGACCAAAAAATTTTTGGAACATTATTTTGAAATAAGAGAGATCTAGTAACTTCTAAAAGGTGACGGTTTTTTCTTTCGGAGACACCGTTTTGTTGAGGGGTGTAAACACAAGTAGTCTGATGTAAAATACCTTTTTGTTTAAGAAAATTAGAGAAGGCTTGATTAACATATTCAGTACCATTATCCGTTCTTAATATTTTAATTTTTTTCTCAAATTGATTTTCAATAAAATTCACAAAAGTTTGAAAATGCAAAAAAACCTCATTTTTGTTTTTCATCAAATATAGCCAAGTAATTTTCGAAAAATCATCAATAAAAATAACAAAATATCTAAAATCATTGTAAGATGTTATAGGAGCCGGACCCCAAACATCGGAGTGAATAAGTTCAAAAAAGTCATTACTTTTAGAGTTAGAGATAGGAAAAGGGGTTCTAGTGTGTTTCGCAAGTTTACAGATTTCACAATTTCTACAATCTAAATTAGAGAAATCAAATATTTTGTTTAAAATTCTATCGGAAGGATGCCCAACACGCTTGTGCCAAAGTTTACTCAAATCTTCATCTTTAGTAGTTTTGAAAATAATTTTGTTACTATTTAGAAAATAAAGACCATTTTCAAGAAATCCTTCACCAATTTTTTCTTTTGAAACTAAATCTTGAAAAATAACACATTTTTCTTTAAAAATAATTTCGCAATTCAAATCTCTAGTAAGTTTACTAATAGATAGCAAATTTATAGAACAATTTTCAACATAAAACACATCTTGTAAAATTTTTTTGACAAAATGCTAATCATACCCCAACCTTTAATTTTGATTTTTTCATTGTTAGCTATGGTAAAAACTGTTCATCACTAATGGTCCGGTAATTTCTCAACAAGTTTAAATTTCCTGTCATATGATCGGTAGCACCAGAATCAAGTATCCATTTGGTACAATTATTTGGTGCATTGACAGTACTACAACCAACAGTCAAACACTGGTTTTCAACCTGTTTTTCTAAATCAGATTTAAGATGGTTTACAACATGGACAGCCTTTGGACTAGATACTGGTTTGACGGAAGTTAAGTCATTAATCTTCAAATTTGTTTTATTGGCATTCATGGCAATAATTAAATTATTACTTATCTCGGACTCACAAGTTTTGGGCTTTGCACAATTCTCATTTACAGGAGCCGAAAAATAATTTATTGAATTATGAGCTGTACCAGGCCCATTAGAGAAAGATAAAGGAATTGAACCTTCACAATCCAGGAGAGAGGATAGTAGCATTATTTGTGCTTCGATACGATCTAGTCTGGTTTTCCTCAGATCGGATCCGGTCGAAACAGCAAAGCTCTTCTTCTCCCCCTTTCGTGATACATCATTTCTCTTCTTCTCTGAATAGCGCTACTGCCTCTCTTGGTCTCGACCATGCCGTCTCCCCCTTTCGAGGCCGATCTGAGGTGGGGATCGAGGAACCAGCACCTCTCCCTCGTGTGACCATTCTCGTGGCTAAATGAATTAGCGCCATTAGATTCTCCACCTCCCTCTATCAATTTTTGTGTTGAGCATTTTTTTAGCACCGGTTGAGTTGAGTTTTTCTTGGTTTCTGTAGTAATTTTGTGGTTGTCTCTCATGGGCATGCTCACAACTTGTGCCCATGAGATATTTCTTGTGGGTTTAACCCCGTTGAGACTCTGCCATTGTTGGCTTTGAATTTGGGTTGCGGAAGCGGTGTTGTTTGTCAATCGGTATGCGCTGATACCATGTCGAAATTTAGAAACAGATGATTTATAACAATTTGTTTTTATTGAATATTTCTGTACATGATTTACACGCCTATTTATAGGCCTGATTACAACGGCTCTATTCTAACTTGTTAGGTAATTCTAACGTTCAATTTGTGGTTGTACAAGGAAATATATCTGAGAGATTTGTCACTCTAATCTTTAGATTGGTAGGCTGCATATTTCTAAATCTGGCCAATATGATGAGCTATTTCTGGCCAGCATTCCTCAACGGTTATCTATTCTTCATATTCTTAACACTATGTGACACCTGTCAAGAGCTGATTATTCCACTGAATAATCCATTCATAACACTGCTTTTTTTGCGCTAAAGACGATGAAAGACATGCCGACCACCACACATTTTAAATATAAACTATAAAGAACAATCAATCTAACCCATAAACACACGGTTAATGTCCCTTAGAAGAATAATATGTTTGTAGGATGGAGAGAATCAGAAGACTTCCAGCTGCCAGAAAAGAGATGGCAGACCATGGATTACCAAAGTAATTATGCTGCATAAATTATTTATGCATCAGCCTCGCTCTCTGCTTGTGCCAAGTTGAGTCACTGTATTTTCTTATTGTATTGAACAAGTAATGTCCTGTATACTTTTCGGCCAAAAAAATTCACCTAAATCATTGAAGAAATCTGCTGCATCTTTCTCGCTTGGAAGCATATTCACAAGGATGCCAGGTTGCTCAAGTAGAGCAACATCTCTTCTGTGTTGACAAGCATCCATTAGTGATTTAGTGCCAGATAACTCACGAATTTCCTTTTGTCAGTGTAGAATTTTTGAGTTTGCTCAAATGCAGCAATATTCGCCCACAAGATCTTACGGTAATAACTCAATGACAGTAATGGTATCTCCATTGTGCCATTGGTAAATGAAATGTCAAACCTGTCACGTGGATTTTTCTTTCTCTTGAATGTCACACCTGCTGCATGGAGCTTGCTGGCACATGGTATTATAACCTGGTTTCGATCGGATTGTCATCTTCAGTCCACTCTTGGATGCACTTAACATATTGAGTTCTTCTGCAAATGGTACCATATCTAGTTCTGCTGCATAAGTTTAATTTGTGGTGCAGTATCTCTTGATTTGGGACAATGAGACCCTCTGTGATGTGATTTCTGTTTAATCAATACTCTTTCTCTCTTTCATCATTGTGAGTCATACAGATATAAACGAGGTGAAGATAGTGATAGATACTATCACACCACTCTTTTGGTGGCTCCAGAGACGGAGCCAGAAAATTTTGATTGGGGGTTCACTTGGGGCGAAGCTAGAAAAATTTGAATTTTTAAATAAATTAATAATATTTAAATAAAAATATTATTATTTATATAAAGAATTTTTTTTCGACATTTGTCATAAGAGAATATGTTTCACCTGGGGCCAAGCTACAAATTAGATATGTTTCAAACTGAATTTGACTCAAATTATAATTTCAGTATGTCATAAATTAACTAGAAAATAAAACAATTGATTTAATAAATAAAAGGGTAAATTTTGATCAGCAGTACCTTTTATTTTTTTAGTATTAGTATTAGTATTTGTTAGTACTATTTTATTTGTATAATTATTTTTCTTTTTTTTCAATTTTTTTTAATTTGTTTTCATGGTTGTTCGGGTAGGATGCTTATGAGGTTATCCATCATAGTTTATGTTCAGCCTATATTGTGGACCTATTTAATTAATTAAAAGACACAAACAAGAAAAAAAAATTAACTACATTTCTCTTTTCGGTTTATAAAAATGATCTTTTTGTATGGCAATAATTCTTTACAAATAGAAATTGTTAATCAATCCAAAAAGACCTCACAAAAAATATACTAAAAAAATTATATGGGTTCACTAATGAAAAATCATCTAAATATTTATGGAGTTCAAATATAGAGTACATATAACAAATTTATATTTTATAACTATAAATATTCATATGTAGTAATATTATTTCAAAAAATAGGGGTGACATTGACACTCCTTTGTTACACCTAGATCCGTCAGTGGGTGGCTCCCCGTTGCAGATGTAATAATCTGTCCGGAACAAAGTGGGGTGTTAAAGATTTTGAGCAGAGGACATTCAAAACTTTCGCAACTGCAAGTCATGCCACGTTGAATGGCAAACAGCTTGTCAATGATAAAGAAAGGGATTTGATTATCTAACAAGACCAAGTCAGTCGAAAGATTGCCTACTGCCCAACCTAAATTGCAGTATGCACTATATTTCCTACCTGAAGACTTTAACAAATGCTCAAGTAGAAAGCATCCATCAAGCAACAACATCATAACAAAATCACTTTTCATTTCCAAAATTTTCACTGTAGCACCTGCGCGCTCTGTCCTCCAGAGCTTCAATCTCTTGGATGTAAACTTCAATGCCGACATTGTTGTGTATAAGTGTGAAGCCTAATAATATGGGTTCGGCCCATAATGGCCCATGCGGAAAAGAAAAAAAATAAAAGGAGATACGGAGATGAATAGGGGCAGCGAGTGTTCTCTCTCTGTGCGCATCGCTGTTCTCTTGTTCTCCTAGAAGCTATCTAGGTTTACACATTTTCTTGTATCTCTTGTTAATTCCATCTCAAATTATGAGTGAGAGTGTGAGTGAGAGAGAGAGGAAGGTTGATAGCTTGATGATCTCCATGTACTTGTAAGATAACTCTTGATTAGTGGATTTGCACCGATCGCTCCCGTGATTTTTTCCTTCGAGTTTCCACATAAAATCTTGTGTCTCTACTTTATTTTCTTGTGCTTAATTGTGCTATTGTTGTTGGTTCTCAAGTGGTACCATCATAGCTTTGTTCTAGCGGGTTTGTTTTATGCCCGTCACGTGTTTGTCGAAATTACTCTCCTTGTTTACTTGGCTTCCGCTGTGCCTGGCACCTGTGAGCGTGTCCCAACAACTGGTATCAGAGAGTGTTGGCTCGTTGGTGTCAAGAATAGGAGTTTGAGGCTTGGATTGGTGTAGGTATAAGTTCTTGTGTATTTCGGTGGTTACACGTGTAGTAGTGATAGAATGGAAAAAAGCTATGAAATTTGAGAAATTGAATGATAGCAATTGGACAATTTGGAAAATGCTGATGCAAGATTACTTGGTGGTAAGAAATTTGGATTTACCATTGATGGGACCGGTGCACAACCTCTTCATATGTACGATCATGTATTGGAGTTGTTAGATCGGAAGTGTTTGATGGCTATAAGGCCGTGTATTTCACCATCTATTTTGTTTGGTGTCTACCAATGTAAGACCGCTCAATAGTTTTGGACCACATTGGAGCGATCATATGAGCAATCTTTGGGTGTAAACAAGATGCATGCTATGAAGCGGTTATTTCTCTTGAAAATGAAGGATGACATTTCAATGAGATCGCATGTAAGTGAGTTCAACTTAATTGCGGCTCAATTGAAGTCCTTGAAGGTAAACCTTGATGAGGAGGTTTTATGCTTACTACTTTTGAGCTCTTTGCTTACAAGTTGGGATACTCTTGTGACTACCGTTGCAAACACAATGGGCAACCAATTCAAATTGAGTGATGTTGTTGCTTCATTGATGAATGAGAAAACTAGAAAGGTTACAACCCAATTGGAAACCGGGCCTAGTGAGACATTGACGGTGATAGGGGACGGTCGGTGACTAGGGGCAATTCTTCGGATAAGAAGGGTGGTTCTTAAGGCAATGGAAGATCAAAGTCTAAAGACCGAAAATTTTCTTGTTGGTATTGCAAGAATGAAGGGCACTTGAAAAGAGATTGTCGTTTCTTGAAAGGTAAGCAAAAAGAGAAGAAGCAAGATGGTGAAGCAAGGTATAGTTTCCGATGAGATTGGAGATGCGGTGACTCTAAGTGTGAAAAGTTCCGAGAAGGAGAATATAGATATTTTGGTATTGAATTCGGGTGCATCATTCCACATATGCTCAGATCGTCCTTATTTTGTCAACTACAAGGATGTAGATGGTGGGAATGTCTATCTTGGTGATAGTCGGCCATGCAAGATTCTTGGAGTTGGTGATGTTGAGCTTGAGCAAGCCAATGGAAGGCGATGTAAGTTGAGCAATGTGAGGTATGTTTCCAAGATAACCAAGAATCTTATCTCGGTGGGTCAACTTGATGATGGCGGATTTGTTGTATCTTTTGGTGAGGGATCATGAAAAATATCAAAAGAGTTGCATGGCATTAATGAAGGGACACAAAGATGAAAGTTTGTACACTCTTCATGGAGTGCCTCAAAAGGGTGTTGTTGCTATGGCAAGTGAGCATGGTGATATGCATATGTGGCACAACTGTCTTTGTCATCTAAGTGAAAGAGGTATGAAAGTGTTGCAAAATGAAAATTACATTCCTTCTTTTGATTGTTCATCTCTTAAATTTTGTGTTAATTGTGTAATGGGAAAACAAAAGAGAGTGAATTTTAAGAGGAATGAGTCCCATAGAAAGGTGAAAACCGTTGGAATTAGTTTATTCCGATATGTGTGATCCATTTAATGTCAAATCCCTTGGTGGTGCTAATTATTTTGTTACTTTTTTAGATGACTTTTCTAGGAAGTGTTGGATTTATCCCTTGTCCTCAAAAGATCAAGTTCTTGAAACATTTAAGAACTTTAAATCTCGTGTTGAAAAAGAGAGTGAAAAATCCATTAAGTGTTTACAAACCGATAATGGTGGTGAATTTTGCTCTAATGATTTTGACAATTTTTGTGCGAGAAATGACATTCGGAGAGTGAAGACGGTTCCATACACTCCACAAGAAAATGGGATCATTGAGAGGATGAACCGGACCATTGTGGAGAGGATTAGAAGTATGTTGTCTCACTCGGGTCTTCCAAAATCATTTTGAGCCGAAGCGGCTAACACGGCGGTTTACCTCATAAACCGATCACCTAGTGTGGCATTGGACGGTGGCATACCGGAAGTCATATGGAGTGGCAAGAAGATCTCTTGTGGCCATTTACGAACTTTTGGATGTGAGGCTTATGTGAAGATTCCTAATGTCAAAAGGAATAAGCTTGATGTCAAGTCACGAAGGTGTGCATTTGTTTATGGCGGTGATGATTTGAGTTATAGGGTGTGTGATCCTATTGAGAAGAAAACAATTAGAAGCCGAGATGTCATATTTCGTGAATATGTGATGTTCATGGAAAATTATGAGAAAGAGCAAAGTGAAGAAAGACATGTGGAGGAGCATGTTGATGCTAGTGTTGCACCCAAAATGCTAGCGGATCCTCAAGCAAGTGGTCATGATAATGATGATGAGAGTGAGTCGGTGGAAGCGCATGAGAATGAAGGCATTGTTGAAGAAGAGCACACTAATTCCCCGGTACAAGAGTTGAGGAGGTCAACTCGGTTTTCAAAAGCTACACAAAGGTATTCACCTTCCTTGTATTATGCTTTGTTCACGGATGCGGGTGAACCCGAGACATTTCATGAAGCTATAAATTGTTCGGAGAAGGCTATGTGGCTAGGGGCAATGGAAGATGAAATGACCTCGTTGTATCTCAATGAGACTTGGGAGTTGGTTGAACTTCCAAAGGATAAGAAGGCATCGAAGAATAGGTGGGTATTTGTGTTGAAGAATGAAGCCGATGGTTTCTAAACGGCATAAGACAAGGCTAGTAGGGCTATGGACAAATACATGGTGTTGACTTTAATGAGATATTCTCTCCCGTTGTGAAGCATAGTTTCATAAGGGTTGTTTTGTCATTGGTGGCTAACTTAGACTTGGAGCTTGTGCAACTTGATATCAAGACAGTTTTCTTGCATGGTGACTTGGATGAGGAGATCTATATGTCACAACCAGAAGGTTTTGTTGATGAATCAAACCCTAGTCTTGTGTGTGGATTGAAAAATGGGTTGTATGGTTTGAAGCAAGCCTCTCGGCAATGGTACAAAAAGTTTGATACTTTTATGCAAAAAGAAGATTTTGAAAGAAGTGGCTATGATCATTGTGTCTACATGAAAGGAAAGGTGGGTGACACTTTCACCTTGTTGTTACTTATGTGGATGACATGTTGATTGCTAGTAATGATCATGATGAGATTGAGTCTCTTAAGCTTGATATGTCTAAGAGTTTTGCAACCAAGGATCTTGGCGAAGTAAGAAAATATTGGGTATGCGGATTCATAAGGATCGGGGGAGAGGCAAGTTTTGGTTAAGTCAAACGGAGTATGTTGATAAAGTCCTTGAGAGATTTGACATGGTGAATTGCAAACTGTTGACTACAGCTTTGTCGGTCATTTTAAGTTGTCTAAAAAGAATTCTCCAAAGAATTCTCAAGAGAGATTGAAGATGGAAAAGGTTCCATACTTATCGGCCGTTGGTAGCTTGATGTATGTTATGGTGTGCACACGGCCGGACATTGCACATGCAGTGAGAGTTGTCTCTCGATATATGTCTAACCCAGGATGGGAGCATTGGCAAGAGGTAAAGTGGATACTTCGATATTTGAAAGGCACTCGTGGCTTGCAGTTATGTTTTGGAGGAGATTCTAATTGGGAATTAAAGGGTATGTTGATGCCTATTATGCGGGTTGTAGTGAGACAAGAAAGTCCACGACGGGCTATGTCTTTACTATCGGTGGTGGAGCCGTTAGTTGGATGTCTCGACTACAAGACATTGTTGTTTTGTCTTCCACGGAATCGGAGTATGTTCGTATTGACCGAGGCGGTGAAGGAAATGCTTTGGTTGAAAATGTTGCTTGCACAACTTGGGTTGAAGCAAAAGGAGTATGTGGTGCATTGTGATAATCAAGGTGCCATACATCTTTCAAACAATGCGGCATATCACTCAAGAACTAAGCACATTTATGTGCGATACCACTTCATTCGTGATGTTCTACATCATGGGCAACTAGTCGTGAGAAAGATTTACACGAAGGAGAATGTTGTCGACATGTTCACTAAGGTGGTGCCTCTCGACAAGGTAATGTTTTGTAGGAGGCAATCCGGATTGGGTGAGTAACTCGGGTGTGTTTGGAGCGAGGTGCATGGTGTATGCTTGTATGATCAAGTGGGCGTTTTGTCTTCAAGTGGGAGATTGTTGTGTATAAGTGTGAAGCCAAATAATATGGGTTCGGCCCATAATGGCCCATGCGGAAAAGAAAAAAATAAAAATGAGATACGGAAATGAATAGGGGCAGCGAGTGTCATCTCTCTGTGTGCATCTCCTTGAGCTGTTCTCTTGTTCTCCTTGAAGCTATCTAGGATTTACACATTTCTCTTGTATCTCTTGTTAATTCCACCTCAAATTATGAGTGAGAGTGTGTGTGAGAGAGAGAGAGATGAAGGTTGATAGCTTGATGATCTCCATGTACTTGTAAGATAACTCTTGATTTAGTGGATTTGCACCGATCGCTCCCGTGGTTTTTCCCTTTCGGGTTTCCACGTAAAATCTTGTGTCTCTACTTTATTTTATTGTGCTTGATTGTGCTATTGTTGTTGTTCTCAAGTGGCACCATCATAGCTTTAATCTAGCGGGTTTGTTTTATGCCCGTCACGTATTTGTCGAAATTACTACCTCCTTGTTTACTTGGCTTCCGCTGTGCCTGGCACCTATGAGCGTGTCGCAACAGACATTCTGTCCCCCTTCTAGGAAATCTCGAAGGAAATGCCACTTCTGCTATTCCATGAAGCCGAGGCTCTCTTTGCCTCGATGGTAAGGACCAATTGAAACCATTCTCAGCTCAAAAAGGCCCTTGTGAGCTTCCTGGAACCGTGCCGGAACACGAAAGATAGTCATGTCTTCAAAGGGATTTTCTGGCACCTCTTGTAACCTGTTCTTGATCAAATTCATCAAATCTCTCCTTCTGCTTCTTCTGCTGTTGTTTTCTTCTCCCCATTAGCAATACCAGATTCATGTTAGAATGATTAACGACAAAACATAAGCCTGGTAAACAACATTTTCAAAATTGGATGGCATCCCCAGCATTTCCAAATTGGATATAACCCCCTACAATCTTGCTCATCTAGATATAACCCCCTATAATTTTCAAAATTGGATATAACCCCCTCTAATCTTGTTTGTATTGGATATAACCCCTTTTCATTAAATCTGATCATATTTAAAATTTTAAAAACTTTTTTTTTTACATATTGTGACCAATTTTACCCTTATTGCCCTGTCTTTATTCCACAGCCCTTTCGTACTTCTCTCCTTGCTCCAACGAATTGAAAGAACAATAGCAGTTCATGTCGTAAAAGCACACCATTCGATTCTAGTTACATGTTAATCTATCATTCTAGCTATTTGTTATAAAGCAACATTAAAGATCCTTAGCGAATTAAAGGAACATTTTTACTTGAAATCTACCAGATTGGACGAAGATAATGCTCACTTACTTTATCATTCTATACCCACGTTTCTCTACTTTTTTTCGAAGCATGCATACTGCTTTGATACATGTTGAAGCATAAAAAAAATGTGATAAATGAAGCAATTAGGACCAGGG
>JAMFTS010001760.1:7500-25853 GCA_028095005.1 Rhynchospora pubera
CAAAACTTCTACTTGCCTCTGCCCTTTTATGAGTCTCCTCCTTTTTGCGTATGGCCTTACCACGTTTTTTTGAAGCAGCATCTATTAATTCGGAACTTAATTGTGAAGTCATACTTGTACCCGAACGCTTTCGGGATGCTTCTAATAACCAACGAATGGCAAGTAATATTCCTTGTGGAAGTGGGATTGCAACAGGGACTTTATAAGTCTTTCCGTTTTTTCCTCTTCTTGTTTTTACTCCTACCCTGGGAGTTACTCTAAGTATTGCTTGACGTAAAATAGATACTGGATTTTCTTTTGTCTTTTTTTCAATATCTAACGCGGCTCGATAGAAAATTTGATAAGCCAATGATTTTTTTCCGTGTTTCATCATACGGTTAACCAACATGTTAACGACTCGACTACAAGAAATTGGATCGAATTCTGCAGTTTTTTTCTTTGCAGTACCTCGACGTGACATGAGCGTGAAAGAGGTTAAAGAATCCGTTTTCTTTTTATAAGGGCTAAAAACGAATCAATTTTTTTTTTTTGGCTTTTTGACCCCATATTGTAGGGTGGATCTCAAAAGATAGGAAAGATCTCCCTCCAAGCCGTACATACGACTTTCGTCGAATACGGCTTTCCACAGAATTCTATATGGATCTATGAGATCGAGTATGAAATTCTGTTTACTCACTTGAGATTGAGTATCCGTTTCCCTCCTTTTCCTGTTAGGATTGGAAATCTTGTATTTTACATATCCATACGATCGAGTCCTTAGGTTTCCGAAATACATAGTTGAATGTAAAAAAAGTGCTTCGAATCATTGCTATTTGACTCAGACCTGTTCTGAAAAAGTCGAGGTATTTCGAATTGTTTGTTGACACGGACAAAGTAAGGGAAAACCTCTGAAATGATTTTCATATTGGACCCTGGACATCTAATAGTTCCGAATCGAATCTCTTTAGAAAGAAGATCTTTTGTCTCATGATAGCCTGCTCCAGTCCCCTTACGAAACTTTCGTTATTGGGTTAGCCATACACTTTACATGTTTCTAGCGATTCACATGGCATCATCAAATGATACAAGTCTTGGATAAGAATCTACAACGCACTAGAACGCCCTTGTTGACGACCCTTTACTCCGAGAGCATCTCGGGTTCCTCGAACAATGTGATATTTCACACCGGGTAAATCCTTCACCCTTCCTCCTCTTACTAATACTATAGAATGTTCTTGTAAATTATGGCCAATACCTGGTATATAAGCAGTGATTTCAAATTTAGAGGTTAATCGTACTCTGGCAACTTTACGTAAGGCAGAGTTTGGTTTTTTGGGGTTGATAGTGGAAAAGTTGACAGATAAGTTACCCTTACTGTCACTCTACAGAACCGTACATGAGATTTTGACCTCATACAGCTCCTCGTTCAATTCTTTCGAAGTAATTGGATCCTTTTCTTCGTTCGAGAATTTCTTCCCTTCTTCCACTCCGTTTCGAAGAGTAACTAAGACCAATTCAGTCACGTTTTCATATTCCAATTGAAGACTTTTCATTTATGATCAAAGGAAAAGATTTCTCTTTTACGAAACATATGCGGATCAAATCACGATCTTCTATCTAAATAAGAACAAGAACTCTTTCTCGATAGAAATCCCTTTGCCTCTCATCCTTAGAGAATTAGAAAGAAGGATCCTTTTTGAGTTTCAATTTTGTCATTTTGAGAGCTCTTCGATCTTCTACTTATTTGTTTGTTCTATTTCCTTTTTTCGATTTCCTTTTTTTCCTGGATTCTTTCATTTCATTTCGATTTTTCTTATTCTATCCCATAGGTATACCCTTTGAATCAATAGAGAACCTTTTCTTCTGTATGAATCTATATTATTCCATTCCAATTTCTTCCGGATACCTCCCAAGGAAAATCCCCAATTGAATCCAAAATTGACGGGTTAGTGTAAGCTTATCCATGCGGTTATGCACTCTTGAAATAGGAATCAACTTTCGGAAAGATTCTGGCTTTCGTGCTTTGGTGAGTTGTCCGAGATCCTTTCGATGACCTATGTTGTGTTGAAGGGATATCTATACGATCCGATCGATTGCGTAAAGCCCGCGGTAGCAATGGAACCGGGGAAAGTATACAGAAAAAAGAGTTCTTTTCTATTATATTAGTATTCGTTTTAGTAGAAGTTAGTGATCCCCCTAGTGATCCTGGCTCTGTGAGTCCTTTCTTCCGTAATGAATTTTGAGCACCAGCCTTACATTTTTCCTCTGTGGGCCGAGGAGATAGGGGCTCAGCTCAGCAGGAAGAGGGTTGTACCATGAGAGAAGCACGGGGGTCAACCTGCTTCAAATATACAAGATGGATTCTGGCAATCCAATGGAGTTGGACCCTCATGTCGATCCGAATGAATCCGTTTTTCTACTCTGTTTTTCTACTCTGGTTGTTCGCCTAAACAAGAAAGGAATTCTTGTTTAGGCAGTTTATATCATCCGTACATAGTGCTTTGATCTAAGATTGAAATTTATGCTTGTATGAACTAAGGTCCAAAATATCGAATAAACAAGTGTTTCCACGACTCTACCAACCACCCGGCCAATCCTCTTCCACGCTAGGCCTTTTCCCTTTTTCATGGCTACATATCTTTACGGATAAGGAATGGGAAATCTTTCTCCTGTTCCACAAATCAAATGGTTCATTTCCTCCGGGAGAAGCCATCTCTTTCTCAACAATATTTTGGTCATTTGATCCAATAGCCTTTCGTTAGATAGGAACAGATTCGCTAAATACTGATAACTCTCGAACAGAATATGAGAGGAGAAAGATCCTTTAGATAAGGAACTATTGATTCTAAGTCTTCTTTGCCATCTCTGACGACGCCCCAACAATTCGTAGTACTTTTCTCCCTTATGGAACCAACTGTCTTCTTCTATATATGAAGAAGGATGCTTATTTAGGTCAGGACTCTTCTCATCTAAATGATCATCTGAAAAAAATTCTCGAGGTGAAAGCCAAAAGTACAGGTATATGACTACGAGAAAGAATGGCTCCGAAGGTTCCCAAATAAATCGGTTTATTATAAAAAAGCTTTGTTCTTTTGAAAATCTGTCTTGTTTCTGGTGCTGAATTGTTTCATTCTCCGAGAACTCCGAATCATTCTCTTGAAGCTCCTCCTCTTGAAGCTGATCTTCCTCAAGATAAAAAGGCCAGTTGCCCTGAAATGACTCGGCCCAATAAGGAAGTCCCGATTTTATAAGCTTTTTGATATTCTCAATTTCGAGATTATCAAATATATAGCGAAATATTCTAGGAGACCGGACTATGTCTATTTCTATTTGATTTTCATTGAAGAAATCGTTCTCTATCTTCTGCGGGTTCACGGCTTCATGCTCTTCTTCAAACTCCGATTCGTTTATTTCTATTTCATTTCTCAATCTACTACGATAACGGGTAGAAAAAGAATTCTGTTGCATCATATCTAACGGATTCTTTGGTTCGGACCGAAGAAGTAATGTCTCACTGCTATTTTTTTCTATCCATGAGCATCCCACCAGAAAGCCTTCTAATTCTAATAGGTTCTGAACTAGCTGAGAATCATTCTCAAGAAATTCAGAAGAAGTGATCCAATTTTTGACATCGGGTCCGGGTGAAGACCAAAGATCTTGAGTGACCAATCCGGCAGAACAACTCAAAAGATAAAGAAGTATCGTTATTTTCTTCAAATTTGTTTCAAGTTCGACGTACCATTTGTACAAATAAGAACTCCATATTTTATTCCTCGCGATAGGGTCCTGCATATAGATATATATAGGATCTATGGGAAAATTGCTTAGAAATATATTTTGTGCAAAAACTCTTCCTATCTGATACAAAAAGATCCTATGATCCTGAAACCATCTTATGTGAGTTTGAAAATCCCAAGTCTGTCTAAAAGAAGCGAATCGAATTGAATTCGTTTCTTCTATTATGTATTTCCTCTGTGTAATACTAATTGATAGGACCTCATTGTTAAGTGCTACAAGATGTTGTGCATTCGAACTCATGGTTATAGACCCAAATTTCTTACTATCGAATATTTGATTTTCCAAGCCAAATCCCCTAGTATATGAAAGAATCCGGAAGTACCTTCGTTGTTCTGGAATAGTAAGCCTTCGTATCTTAATGAATGTATTAAATTTATTCAGGCCTATTAGAGCGGGATCCACTTCTCGGGGAATATGAGTCGAAGCAATAACTAGAATATTTCTAGTAAAACATCTTTGACGATCCTTGGAATTGGAAAGAGAGCTCTCTTCTAGATGGAGGGATAAATACCTCAACTCATCCCGATCCAGATCATGAATGTTTGGAATCCATACTATACAAGGAGATATTGTTTTTGCCAAATCGAATTGCACGGTCATATCCCAATAAAATGGGTTATTGCTAGTTAGCCTATCCTGTGTCATATTGAAAAGAATCTTATCAAAATTAATATTCTTAGCAATATCGCCACTATCATCAACATCAAAATCATCAACATCAAAAGGAATAGAAGTAATACCCTCATCCTCACAGTCGTCGAATTCACCTCCAACCCAATATGATTCACCATCCAAAAAAGACCAAAAAGACGCCTCGTAAAAATCGCAATCGTAATCGTATAAATACCGGTACTCGAGCGGATATATCTTAATGAAAGGAAGATAAGAATTTTTCGCTAGGGATTTGACCAAATAGGATCGCCCAATTCCTATAGAACCTATCACTAAAACACTCCTAGAAGGGTACGGGGCTAAGCGAAGCGAAAAGGGGGTTGGACGAGATGACAAATGAAAAGTCCCCCACGAGGTTATTGTCTCATAATAAGCAAGAAATATCCGTCTTTCCGCTAAACAGGATTTATTGAACTCATAATTCAATAGATCCTTTTGCTGCATTTCAAATAAGTACCGTAAATAATTGGATCCAGGTTGTTCCACTATTTCATCTAAAAGATTACTCTGAGTCAAACTCCATAGAATTTCATTAATCCTTTTTTCTGTACTTAAGGTGCAGAGCTGAACCACAAATTCTTTTTCTTGATCATCAACCCAATCGGTGTCCGCCACCCAGGATTCTATTTCATCATCCCAGTTCCCCACCTTTTTTCTTTTCCTTATCAATGAATACATCTCTATACTTGTAGGACTTAGATGTCTCGTATTTATAAAAAAAATGATTTGATTGATGAAATTATTTGGGATGAGACTTATGAAAGAACTTATGCGATAGGTGAGATAAGAGATGAGCAAATCGATCCGATTTCGATTCTCAGATTCTTCCTGAAAAAGTAGTAGGTATCCTAGTTCTATCAGAAAATTGAAGAATTCTCCTATGTATTCTTCCAGAATAACATAGTATTTTTGCAGAATAGCAATAACTGGACGGGGATTCTCTATAAATCCAATGGGATCCTGGAAAATAACTGGAAAGGGATCCTCTAAATTCTCTGACCTGAAAGAAGATATAGGATACCTATCCCTAAGTTTTTCCAACTCCATGAAGCATGATGGATTTGCCCAAGATTTGATCTTTTCAAAATCTAGAAATAACTGACGACAGGTTTTGCAAATGAAGGTAAGACCTCTACAAGCGAGATATCCAGCAAAAAGAAGAAGGAAAAGAATTGAAAAGAGGAACTCAGCCGATATCAATGACTTATTCCTATATGAGAAGAATAATGAAAATGTACAAGAAAGAAAAGGAGAAGACCCATTAAAAGAATCAGTCTTTGTTCGAGACAGATTAGTCTTTTTTCGGAGTAGCTGTACTAAATGAAGATTTGAAATCTTCTTACTTATCAGAGTCCATTTCATCAAAATCTTCTCACTTATCAGAGTCCATTTCATCAAAATCTTCTCAAGATATACCCATGGTATATCCAGAATATCTTGAATTTTGGATATCACGGTTGGGAATATAAAATAGGAAAAAATCTCGGAAAGGATGAATCTGAAATATTTGAACCCGCTCGTAGTAAAGATCGTGAGCAGCCATTCTTTGTAAATAGTCCATTCTAAGTAAATAATATTTTCTTCAATATTCCCTTCGAAAAGTTTTACAGAAAAAAGTTTTTTTTTATTGATTATTTTGATATTTCTTTTTTTAACGTATTTCTTTTTACTTCGAAAACCAAAAAGACTCCTTTTTTCCTTCTTTCCGGATGGTAAAGATTTCTCAGAACATGGATTTGATCCACAGTCCATGTTTGAATTGACACTGAGATACTGATGCAAGTTCTTCATTTTTGAATCAGATCGATTCATATCTGAAAAAGATTGCCAAAAAGTTTTTTCCAATCTAAAAAGGTCCGCGATCGAGGAACTAGCTCTAGAAACGACTGGATCAGATTGAATTGGTCTTAAAAGGTCCGCGATCGAGGAACTAGCTCTAAAAACGACTGGATCGGATTGAATTGCATAAAGAGTTCTTGGAAAAATGAAAGATGTATAGAATCTATTATAGAATTTTTGATACAATTTATACATGAAAGATTTGTACAAGTTCTCTCTTTTGTCGCTACTTTTTGGAAAATCCTGATCCTGAGGTATGTTTATGTCAGATACCCTTGCAGAAAGACTCAAAACAAAATGTTTTTTTTGACCGACGTACAAAGAAACTATTTTGTTGCGAATAAATGAGATATTGAGGAATTTTCGATATGTAAGATCCTCATTATTGATACGAATTTTTTCCACAAAAAAGGGAAATCTTTTCTTACAAGAGACCCAGAACCAAAAGTGATGTAGATCATTCCAAAATCGAAGTCCATTTGCTTTATAAAAAGAAGATATCATAGAACTTCTATGAAATGCTTTCACGGGATTCAGCCAATTGTCTCGATCATGGGGTATGATGGAGAAATAGGAATCCGTGTTATCAAAGGATTTCATGCGATTCTTTCTACTATGGGATGAGTCAATCATCCACTTTGATATTTCGTTGAAATAAAATGGGAATATTCTTTCTTCATTGATCCATAATTTCGATCCTTGGGAAGTATTATGATCGTCCAATCTTTGAGAAGTATTATGATCGTTCAATAAGAAGGGTTTCAATTTCTTCAAAAGAACGATTTGAAGACGTAGTGGTTCGAACGACTTCTCCTGGATCGGATCTTTCAATTCATAAATGTACATCTCAGAACTATGAATGGCGATATTCCCGATATGTACAGAGAATCGGGGATATAACCAGTACAAAAACTTAGGAAAAAAGATAAGTAACTTAAGTAACTTATGAAAAAAGAGACGTGCCATGGGCAAAAGGACAAGAAATAACTTAGTGAAAGTGAATTCGTATATGTCGAAAATTTCGGACCAATCAATCAAATCCCAATAACTCGAAAAATCAGTGATATGGCATCGTAATTGATCTCGTAAATCTCGTAATTGATCGAAGACTACTTGAAGCTTCTCCTGTTTCGAAGAGAAATATCCCAGGAAATCTTCCTGGAGATTCTGGAACTCATTCGACCATTTGCTATATGCATCAGGATACCCATTCCTGGATCTCTGGGTTCGACAAATAAAAGGGTCGAACCATTTCTTCTCACTCTTTGCCCAATTGGATAAATGTTGATTGATCGTAGATTTCGTCCTAGTTCGATGATTCATACTATCTTTTCCAATGGAATCCTTATTCGGCTCCGTTATTGATAGAATGAATCGATTTACCATTTCTGCAAATCGATCTTCTGCATTCGATTTCTCCTTCGGAATCATAGAATACCCGGGGGAAATAGGATGAATTGAGACGGTTTTTTGTAAATACCTAATTATTTTGAATAGATCCACCAGTTCTTTATGTTCCGATCGCCGCCTGAAGGGGACAAAAGAAACACCCAATTTTCTCTTCCAAAGAGCCTTCTCTACAGGGGACCTCTCCGTAGGACTCGAACCCAGATAAAGTTCTGACCATCTGTCAGAGAAAAAAGAATGAATGGATCTTGTAGGATTCCCAAGAAATTCTTCGATTTCTTCCGGAAGCAGATTATTATTCATCCGCTTTTCACCTTCTGCGGATAGCCGGAACTTTGAGGAAGATCCAAAAAGAAATTTCGGGAATCGACCTGATTCTATCTCTGTTCGTTCCACATCCTCATTTCTAATGGAATCGAAATGATGTATGGATTGATTAGAAGATCCTTTTGGAGGATACAAAAGCGAAATTACAAATCTATTAATATTAGAAGATTCTTCTCTAGATCCAACCGAATTCATAGGTATAGGAAGAAACCCCCTCAAATAGATATTTTTTCGTTCAACTATATTTCGATTTTGAAGACGACATAAACAGACCCCTAGTACAAGTAGCATCACACCCCTTACCACATTTTTGACGACACCATGGACACGTTTTACTACATTTTTGATCCTGGAATCTCGAGTTATTAAACCTGTTTTGGTTAAATATCGATTGCTTCCTGAACCCTGGGAATTTTTGGAAAATAGGATACCCAAAATTCGGGAGTCAAAGAGTCTCATAAAGCGTTCTTGGTCGAAAAAAATGTCTATGAAAGAGTGAGATTTCTTGATCTCTCTTAATATCTCTCTCCAGTCCAAGATCCAGCTGGATATCCAATCATGTGCTGTATTTTTCTTTTTTTTTTTCATAGAGTTCCTACTTTTCTTTAAGATTATTATGAAGAGTATTAATGTTATCCTTATTTTACTACAAAAAATGCTGATGATGATTTTCATTTTGACTTCTATTTTTTAGGTATTGGTTGTTGATTAGAAAATTAGGTAATATTTCTTCACTGATTGTTTAATATTTGAATCATTGATTCTTTCAGTCACATAAGTCTTAATTTCACATCTCCGAATGTGAAAAGACGTAAAAATATCTTCATATATCAGACGTTCGCTAATTAGTACTGCATCTTCAAAATTGTAACCCTCCCATGGCATATAAGCTACCAATATGTTTTTCCCTAAAGCGAGTTCCCCACCAACTGTAGCGGCACCGTCTGCTAAAATTTGACCTTTTCTCAAACATTTACCTCCCTGAACCCGGGATTTTTGGTGGATCAAAGTTTTTTTTCTTAATTCCAATACCAAACTTGATCAGATCACTCCAATCATCGTCTGAATTATCTTCAGACGATGAATCCAACCAACCTGGATCATTCCATCGTATCGTAGCATTCATAATTTCGAATATATGAATGCATATCGCGAAATCGACATGCGTTTGAATAAAGTAATCAAATATGTCCGATGTTTCGCGATTTTTTTCAAAATTTTCTTTGATTTTTTTGAATTGTTTGCAATAAGACTTCATGTAGACTCTCAAATCGCTTTTACAAGACAAAAACACTTGCTCCTTGGAGCACAAATGAAGGCCGGCTCGTAACCCGGCCATATTAGAGTGGATTCGTTTCAACTGTACCTGAATCATATTCAATTCATCAATACAATAAGACTTCGCAAGGTTATAAAATTGTATTGTGTGAATAGAATTATTGTGCCCAGGTTCTAAAAACCTGTTCTGAATTTGGCGGGGCCCGTTAGCCAGATTACTGGCCTCTATCAATGGAACGAATTCCGCTTCGTAAAGCTTTTCAAGATAAGATATAAACTCGTCGATCGAAATGCGCTCTTCGGAACAAAGAAAAGTTAAAAGCACTATTTTAAAAAGGAGATTTTTGCTCCTACAAAAATTGATTAAGAAGGGTGGAAAGATACTATCGAATGGATAGCATATTTCCATTTTCAAAGATCTATTGATGGTTTGGTTAATGGATTGATCCAATTTTGCATTTTCTATAATTTCAGAAAACAAATTGCACAATCCTAAGTCGGCGTTAATGTCCACAAAAAGATCGACTAAAGTGAAAATATCATAAAGCTCTACTTTAATATCATAAAGCTCTACTTTGTGTTCAAAGTATATGCAGCGATTTATAATCGCTGCACTAAGCTCTTTTCGAAAACGCTCAGTCATCTCATTCAGACTCATTTGTTCATTCTTGAATTGAACAAGAAATTCACAAAGTTGATCTAAAAGGATTCCGTTTAAACGAGCGTGTGCACGTGAAGTTCTTGCACAATTTTTATACAATTGTGCTTCTCTACCCTCTTCTATATGTCCATAGAAGACATATCTGCGCCGAAAACAATTTTCACTAAAAGAGATAGTTTTAGTGTTAACTGGAGTAACACTTTTTGCATCTTTTCGCTTAGATAACCAAAAATCGACCCTCTGTAACCATTCGTCGTTAGTAATGAGTTTCGTACTAAGCATAACCATAAACGAACATAAGTGAAAGATTATCACCCTGTTCAAAATGTAGTCTGAAACAAAGACTTCGACTACGTCTTGCAACTTCGAAATACTCAATTTGGAATTTTTCATGCTCCTCCTACACTATAAAAAAAAAAAAGAAAAATAAAAAAATGTGAAAATATTCACTTAATATTTGATCCATTCGATGGATCAGTTTAACTATAAAAATGCAATCTTCCGATGCGCCTTGGACTGAATAGATCTGCTTCTCTTTGTTCTTACGAACGGAGTTGTTCCCTTATTTTGATTTTCAATGGGATGAAATCAAAATGAGCCCTTTCTGATACAGAATCTACTGCAAAAAGGTGAGGTACACAGTATATAGTCTTTTGAGTTTAATGCGATAAAATAAAGTGACATAGTTTCTATTTCTCTTAAGGAGTATTTCCATGGGTTTGCCTTGGTATCGTGTTCATACTGTCGTATTGAATGATCCCGGTCGATTGCTTTCTGTTCATATAATGCACACAGCTCTAGTTGCTGGTTGGGCCGGTTCGATGGCTTTATACGAATTAGCGGTTTTTGATCCCTCTGACCCCGTTTTTGATCCAATGTGTATGATTATGATCATACATCTTTTAGATTATGATAATATCTCTTAGATTCAGCATCCATGGCTGAATGGTTAAAGCACCCAACTCATAATTGGCAAATTCGTAGGTTCAATTCCTACTGGATGCACCCTAATGGGAATGTTCAATAAGTTGGCTCTCTATGGATGGGATCTCATCATCCATCCATAACGAATTGAATATGGTATATTCATACCATAACATAGGAAGATTAAGAACTCGAATCCTGATCAATACTGGGACTCATAGGGAAGAAATTGGAGTTATGGATGGAATCAAATATGGAGTAGTTACAGGAAAAAGTCTTCGGTTATTGGGGAAGAATCAATATACATACTTCTAATGCCGAATCAGGATCAACTAAGACAGAAATCAAGTAAGTATTGGGTTGAACTCTTCTTTGGTGTTCAGGTAATGGCTATGAATAGCCATCGACTACCCCGAAAGGGTCGAAGAGACCTATTATGGGACATGCAATCCATTACAGGCATATGATCATTACGCTTCCATCAGGTTATTCTATTCCACCTCTTCTAGAGATTCTAAAGAAAAGAACTTCAAGAAAAATACTTAATAACACGGCGATACATTTATACAAAACTTCTAGTCCAAGTACACGCAATGGAGCTGTAGACAGTCAAATGAAATCCAATCCACGAAATAATCTGATCTATGGACGGCATCGTTGTAGTAAAGGTCGTAATGTCAGAGGAATCATTACCGCAAAGCATAGAGGGGGGGGTCATAAGCGTCTATACCGTAAAATCGATTTTCGACGGAATCAAAAAGACATATCTGGTAGAATCGTAACCATAGAATACGACCCTAATCGAAATACATACATTTGTCTTATACACTACGGGAATGGTGAGAAGAGATATATTTTACATCCCAGAGGGGCTATAATTGGAGATACCATTGTTTCTGGTGCAGAAGTTCCTATATCAATGGGAAATGCCCTACCTTTGAGTGCGGTTTGAACTATTGATTTACGTAATTGGAAGTAACCAATTAGGTTTACGACAAAACCTAGAAATCGATCACTGATTCAATTGGAGTACCTCTATGGAATAGACCTCAACAGAAAACTGTTGAGTAACGGCAGCAAGTGATTGAGTTCAGTAGTTTCTAATAGAGAATTATTGACTCTAGAGATATGGTAATATGGAGAAAATTGTTTGAAGCACGTACCGAACCGGAAGCGCCTCTTCTTTCAAAGAGAGGAGGACGGGTTATTCACATTTCATTTGATGGTCAGAGGCGAATTGAAAGCTAAGCAGTGGTAATGAAGATCCCCCGAAGAGATGTCTCCTACGTTACCCGTAATATGTGGAAGTATCGACGTAATTTGATAGAGTCATTCGGTCTGAATGCTACATGAAGAACATAAGCCAGATGACGGAACGGAAAGACCTAGGATGTAGAAGATGATAACATGAATGATTCGGCAGATTAGGATTCCTATATATCCACTCATGTGATACTTCATTATACGATGAAAAGATCTATTTTTTTCGATATCATCATATACATCTAGAAAGCCGTATGCTTTGGAAGAAGCTTGTACAGTTTGGGAAGGGGTTTTTTTTTGATAAAAAAGAAGAATCTACTTCAACCGGTATGCCTTTAGGCACGACCATACATAACATAGAATTCAAACATGGAAAGGGCGGACAATTAGCTAGAGCAGCAGGTGCTAGAGCGAAACTGATTGCAAAAGAGGGTAAATCGGCCACATTAAGATTACCATCTGGGGAGGTTCGTTTGATATCCCAAAACTGCTTGGCAACAGTCGGACAAGTGGGTAATGTTGGGGTGACCCGAAAAAGTTTGGGTAGAGCTGGATCGAAGTGTTGGCTAGGTAAGCGTCCTGTAGTAAGAGGAGCAGCTATGAACCCTGTGGATCATCCCCACGGGGGCGGTGAAGGAAAAGCTCCAATTGGAAGAAAAAAACCCGCAACTCCTTGGGGTTATCCTGCGCTTGGAAGAAAAAGTAGGAAAAGGAGAAAATATAGTGATAGTTTGATTCTTCGTCGCCGTAAATAGGAACATTCCAAATCGAATTTCCAAAATTCGATGGGATGGGCGAACGACGGGAATTGAACCCGCGCATGGTGGATCCACAATCCACTGCCTTGATCCACTTGGCTACATCCGCCCCTTATCTAGCTAAAGGATTTTCTCTTTTTTGCATTCATCATTATTGTATTTATTCTGACCTCCATACTTAGATCGAGATATTGGACATAGAATGCCAATCTTTACCATGTCAAAAAAGGAGTAATCAGCTGTGATAGGTCAACAAGAAAGATTTGTAGCTAATCCAAAGAAAAGATTTGTAGCTAATCCAAAGAAAAGATTTGTAGCTAATCCAAAGGAAAGATTTGTAGCTAATCCAAAGGAAAGATTTGTAGCTAATCCAAAGAAAAGATTTGTAGCTAATCAAAAGAAAAGATTTGTAGCTAATCATTTATTCGAAAAAATGGAAAAAATCAAAATGGGGAAGGAGAAAGAAATAATAGTCACTTGGTCTCGGGCATCTAACATTCTACCCTCAATGGTTGGCCATACATTCGGTATTCATAATGGAAAGGAACATATACCTATTTATATAACAGAATCTATGATAGATCACAAATTGGGAGAATTCGCGCCTACACGGAATTTCGCGAGAGATGCAAGAAACGATAACGATAAAAAATCTGTAATGAAGAATAAAAAAAAATAGGGATCAAACAAATATTAAGGAGATCTTATGAAAAATTGGAAAAAGCTAGGGGAAAATCCTATGAAAAAGAACTCGAGTTTAACTTCAGGTAAAGAAGTAAAGGTTTTAGCTCAACATATCCATATTTCTGTTTCCAAAGCACGAAGAGTCATTGATCAAATTCGTGGACGTTCTTATCAAGAAACACTTATAATACTATATTTCATGCCTTATCAAGCATCTTATCCCATTTCTAAATTAATTTATTCTGCAGCAAAAAATGCAAATCATAATATGGGTTTAAAAGAAGCGGATTTATTCATTAGTAAAGCCGAAGTCAATAGAGGTGCTATTAAAAAAAAGGCAAGACCCCGTGCTCAAGGACATAGTTTTCCAATAAAAAGAACCACGTGTCATATAACAATCGTACTAAAGGAAAAACCGAAATCTTTCTTAGATCAATCTAAGATTTAGATTCCTATGAAATTCCAAAAATATGGATAAAAAAATAAAATAGGGAGGAATTATGGGACAAAAAACAAATCCACTTTGTTTCAGACTTGGTACAACCCAAAGTCATCATTCTATTTGGTTCGAAGAACCAAAAAAAATATGCTACGGGTATACAAGAAGATCAAAAAATACGAGATTTTTTCAAGAATTATGTACAATATAGGCTCAACAAATATTACCAAATGGTTGTCAAAGAAGTAAACCAAAGGAATACAAAATATGAAAACATTCGAATACCTCCCTTAGGCTTCGAAGGAATTGTACGAATAAAAATTGAAAAACAAGCAAATAAAATACAAAAACCATTTATACGAATAAAAATATATAGCGGATTCGTGCCAAAATTCTTACTCAAAGAAAACACATTGGCCCATTTCCGGGAAAATATAAAAAAACAAGAATTTTATTCTGTATACCCCAGCCCCAGAAAAATCACTGTTCACCTCGAAAAAGCTGAAATACATTATAGACAACCTAATCTTCTTGCAGAATATATAGCCTTACAATTAAAAAATAGAGTCCCCTATAGAAAGACAATGGCACAAGCTATTGATTTAGCTAGAAAAACAGATACAAAAGGAATAAAAGTAAAACTCGCAGGTCGTATCGATGGAAAAGATATTGCACGTAAAGAAGGTAAAAGAGAAGGTAAACTTCCCCTACAAATAATTTGTAGCAAAATAGATTATGGTTCTCATACAATTCAAACAATCTATGGAGTGCTAGGCCTAAAAATTTGGATATTTAGAAAGTAGAGAAAGAAAAGTTGCAAACAAATATATATATATATTTTACTTTTTCTTTCTATTTGATAGCAATGATAGAAGAAAAAAAGACAAATTCTTTCATGGATTCTTTTGCATTAAAGAGAAACAAGCAGTTCGAATTAGTTAGGGTTAAATAATAATTTCATTGATTTTTTTATTTAGTATAATTGCTATGCTTAGTGTGTGATTCGTTAGTTTTTTCTTTCAAATTGAAAAGTTTAACATTTTCAAGCGGGGGCTGAAAAAATCAACTAACCCTTACTCAAAACTTGTTTCTATTTCAAGGTAAAAAACTAAAAACCAACTTATTGCTTCGTATTATCAAGATCCCCCCAAACAGTCACTATATGAATAAATCATATATTTGTAGCAACTGAAATCTCTTCTTTATTTTTCTAATTCATAGAGAAAAAATCCGATTTTGCTAAGTCAAACTAAAGGGGGGTCGTGGATAAAAGGAAGGCTGATAGAAAGAAAGAACAAAATATCCATGTTATATAATCCCATTATGTATGGTCTATAAATTACTAAAAGAAAAAGCAGTGTCACAAAGCATCAAATTTTTTCATTTTATTCTTAATCAAATATCCAATTCAAAAATAAAGAAAAAGAGAAATATGAATAAAATAACAAAGAATAAGAGTCTGGAGTTAATAAAACTAAGGAAATTAACTTGAAAACAAATTTTGTTGAAAGCTCCATTGTAGAGTTTGGGCCTAATCATGAATAGAGAAGCTAGGGGAACGACAGAACCTGTGATTTTATAGAATTCTATTTAAAACAAATTCTAAGAATTCATTAGGTAGGATGGCGGAACAAACCAAAAAAAATTTCAATTTTTCTGAAAGTCATGAATGAAACTTACGAATGAAAGAAAAAAATGAAAGAGAAAAGAGTAAATATTCGCCCGCGAAATACCTATTGATTCACGGAATCAAAATATTTGAACACAATTCATTCAATAGAAATCAAAATCAGAAAAGAAAAGATTCATTATAAAACAAACATCATATTCTATGTGTATTCTATTAAATAGAAATAAATGAACACACACCTTGGCTTTCTTTTTTTGTATATTTTTTTGTATCAAACTATTCTGATTTTATTGAAAAAAAAATTGAATTCAATTCAATGATTGAATAATCAAAATTGAACCCTTTTATTCCTATTCGCGAGGAGCTGGATGAGAAGAAACTCTCATGTCCTGTTTTTGCAATAGAGATGAGATTTCACCATCGACTATAACCCAAAAAAGAACTAGATTTCGTAAACAACATAGAGGAAGAATGAAGGGAGTATCTCGTCGAGGTAATTCGATATCTTTTGGCAGATATGCTCTTCAAGCACTTGAACCTACCTGGATTACAGCTAGACAAATAGAAGCCGGGCGAAGGGCAATAACACGATATGTGCGTCGTGGGGCAAAAATATGGGTACGTATATTTCCCGACAAACCTGTTACAATTAGACTACGGAAACACGCATGGGTTCAGGTAAAGGAGATCCAAAATATTGGGTATGCGTTGTTAAACCAGGTCGAATACTTTATGAAATGGGTGGAGTATCAGAACCTGTAGCTAGAAGAGCGATCTCAATAGCTGCTCACAAAATGCCTATACAAACTCAATTTCTTATTTCAGAATAGAAATATAGAAGAAAACCAAAAAATAAGGTATTCAAGATTAAAAAGCAAGTGTAGATTTCTATTTTATGGAAAGAAAATATTTCTTTCTTCTTTTTTTTTATCTTTTTGTACTGAAATTCAAAAATTGAAATTAAAAAACATATGATTCAACCTCAGACCATGTTGAATGTAGCAGATAACAGCGGTGCTCGAAAATTGATGTGTATTCGAATCATAGGAGCGAGTAATCAACGATATGCTCAAATTGGTATGTCATTGTTGCTGTAATCAAAGAAGCAGTTCCCAATATGTCTCTAGAAAAATCAGAAGTAATTAGAGCTGTAGTTGTACGTACACGTAAGGAATTGAAACGCGAAGATGGTATGATAATAAATACGATGACAATGCAGCAGTTATCATTGATCAAAAAGGAAATCCAAAGGGATCTAGGATTTTTGGTGCAATCACTGAAGAATTGAGAAAATTTCGTTTTACTAAAATCCTTTCATTAGCTCCTGATGTATTATAAACACTAGTAAATAAGACTAGAAAATATATATATTTTCTAGTCTTATTGGGTATCATCTATTTGAAATAGATGAAATTCTTGGATTGTTTCTCAGGTATATATTCTTTCTCGAATGAAAAAAAAATAAAACATGTTGATTACATAACAATTAGCGAGAATCCATAAGCTTAGTTCGTCATGAGTAAAGACACTATTTCCAATCTTATAACTTTGATAAGAAATGCTGACATGGCTAAAAAAGAAACTGTTCGAATACCATCTACAAATATTACGGAAAGCGTGGTTAAAATACTTTTAACTGAAGGTTTTTATTGAAAATGTTCGAAAACACCAAGAAAATCAAAAAATTTCTTGATTTTAAACTCTACGATATAGAAAGACTCAAAAAGGAATATATAGAACTAGAACTTTTTTAAAACGTATAAGCCGACCTAGTCTACGAATTTATTCAAAATATCAACGAATTCCTAAGATTTTAGGCGGAATAGGAATTGTAATTCTGTCTACTTCTCGGGGTATAATGACAGATCGAGAAGCTCGACTTCAAAGAATTGGAGGAGAGATTTTGTGTTATGTATGGTAATCCTCATAAAAATAGAAAAAAATATAAAAGAGAAAGCTGTCAGAAATACAAAAGAGAATATTCGAATTAGAAATCATTAATTCTATCAGTTTCAAGTGATTTTGTACATCCAAAAATTTATTAATATGAATCGAATCCATGTTGTTTATGAAAAAAAACAAGAGTGGCACTCCTAGAAAAGATAACAACAGGAAAAGACGACTTGTGTATGAAGGAACCATTGTGGACCCGATCAAAGATATCCTTTTCCACGTGCGTTTGGATCATAATAATCAAATCGTTCTGGGTTATCTCTCTGGCAATATACGTCGTAATCATATACTTGTAGTACATGGGGATAGAGTCAAGATCGAAATCAGTGAGTTTGATTCAAAAAGAGGAAGGATTGTGTATCGATTTCCCCGTCCCCGAGTATTCTCTGATGGGATAGAACAAACCAAAGATGATCATAAAGCAATGGAGGATCCCACTTCTCCTAAATCATTGTTGGACCCAGAAAACACAAATCCAATGAGCGGCGATTCCGCAGAGGAAAGAGATAGCAAAGACACAAAGCCTAACCAAGATTAGGCAGATTCGGGTGATTTTTCTCTTTCTGGGACCCCTTTGGAAATTATTGATTCCAATAAAATAAAGAGATGAGTCTTATTTCTTCCCAGTGAATTCAACAAAAAAAAAAAAGATAACAAATAAAAACTATGAAAATTGGAGCATCAGTTCGCAAAATTTGTCAAAGATGCCGCCTAGTTCGTAGGCGCAGACAACTTACAGTG
>JAMFTS010001761.1:0-22500 GCA_028095005.1 Rhynchospora pubera
AATAATGGTTAAGGAACCCAACATAGCTAGGTTAAGAGATAATTGAGCATGCCATGAAGTTATGAAAATTTCATAAAGACCTTTATGTCCTTGTCCTGTAAATGGGCCTTTATGAGCTTCTAGAATATCTTTAAGGCTATGACCAATAGCCCAGTTGGTCTTATACATATGGCCAGCAATCAGGAAAAGGATGGCAATAGCTAAATGATGGTGTGCAGTATCGCTCAACCATAAACCTCCTGTTATTGGATCTAACCCTCCACGAAAAGTAAGAAAGTCCGCATATTTTGACCAATTCAAGGTGAAAAAAGGAGTTGCTCCTTCGTTAAAACTTGGATAAAGTTGAGCCAAAAGATCTCGATTCCAGATAAATTCATGAGGAAGTGGTATCTCTTTAGGATCAACTCCAGCATCAAGAAATTTGTTAATCGGTAAAGATACATGGATTTGGTGCCCTGCCCAAGAAAGAGAACCAAGTCCTAATAATCCTGCTAGGTGATGATTCAACATAGATTCTACATCTTGGAACCAAGCCAATTTTGGCGCAGCTTTATGATAATGAAACCAACCGGCAAAAAGCATTAATGAGGCAAAAATCAATGCACCAATTGCAGTACAATAGAGCTGCAGTTCACTAGTTATTCCAGATGCTCGCCAAATTTGGAAAAAGCCAGAGGTTATCTGTATTCCTCGGAAACCCCCTCCCACATCACCATTCAATATTTCTTGACCGACTATTGGCCAAACTACCTGGGCACTAGGTCCAATATGAGTAGGATCACTTAGCCATGCTTCATAATTGGAAAAACGGGCACCATGGAAGTACATACCACTCAACCAAAGAAAAATAATAGAGAGTTGACCGAAATGAGCACTAAATACTTTTCGGGAGATCTCCTCCAAATCGCTGGTATGACTATCGAAATCGTGAGCATCAGCATGTAGATTCCAGATCCAAGTGGTAGTATCAGGGCCTTTAGCTATTGTTCTTGAGAAATGACCTGGTTTAGCCCATTGCTCAAAAGATGTTTTGATAGGATCCCTATCAACAACAATTTTCACTTCTGGTTCCGGCGAACGAATAATCATAAAGTCCTCCTCTTTCCGGACAACACATACAAAGAGACTTGCCAAGAGTAAATTGGGCAAACTAGATACTTATTAAATGGAGCACCTATGATATTTAGGTAATCCGAGGCATGTGTTCGGATCTATTATTCCATTCATATCAGGTGCTCCGCGGACTCTCTATCTAAGGATTTTTAATCATCCCAATTTAGATTATCCGTATCTAAATCATCCATACCAATCTCATTCGTATCCTCCTCAGACGAAGTATCCTCATCTGAGGAATTGAACCCATCTTCAGAATCCCAATAATCAGATGAATTATCCTCATCTGAGGATTTCAACCAATCTTGTGAATTCCATCGAATGTGAGCGTGCATCATTTCCATGATGTTAATGCATATAGCCACATCCGTATTCGTTTGAATAAAGGAATCCAAAATGGTTGCAGCATTGCGATTCTGTTCAAAATTTTCTTTGATTTTTTCCAATTGTTTACAATAAGACTTGATGTAGACTCTCAAGTCGCTGTTACAAGACAAAAACACTTGCTCCTTGGAGCACAAATGAAGGCCGGCTCGTAACCCGGCCATATAAGAGTGGATTCGTTTCAACTGTATCTCAATCATATTTAATTCATCACTTAAATATGACTTAGAGAGAGTATAAAAATCCAGTGTTTGAATAAGAACAGTTTTGTTAGGTGAAGATAAAAGCCTAAAATTTTGGCTTTTATCGTAGCTAGCGTTTTCTACTAACTCCAGGAATTCCATTTTAGATTCATAATCTTGAAAAAGCTTTTCAAGTTTAGATATAAACTCGTCGATCGAAATGCGATCTTCGGAGCAAAGAGAAGTTAAAAGCACTATTTTAAAAAGGAGATTTTTGCCTCTGCAAAACCTTATTAAGAAGGGCGGAAAAACATCATAGAATGAAAAGGATTCTAATGTGTTTCCATTTTGCAAAGATGCATTGACCTTTTGATCGAATAGTGCATTTTCTATAATTTCGGATAGAAAGTTGCACAATGCGAAATTCGGGTTGCTCTTAACAAAAAAATCGATCAAACTAAGAGTATCCGCTATCTTGTTACAGGATAGCAGTTTGTTTTCAAAGTTATTTTTCATTCTTTTGTTAATTTCTTCCTCAAAACGTGCCGTTACTTCATCGATGTCAAGTTTTTCATTGTTGAATTGAACAACAAGTTCCGAAAGTTTATCTAAAAGGACCCCGTTTAAACGGGTGTCTTCAAAAGAACTTTCGTTACAATGAGTATAGAAAACCGTCTCTCTGTCTTCTTCGACGTGTCGAAAAAAGAGACGTCTGCGCCGTATAGAAACCAATAAACGGCAAATAAACGGATTTGGTTGAGGGTCGACTCGACAAGCATTTTGTCGTCCAGATACGAAAAAATGTATCATTTTAACACATTCTTCCTTAGTAATGTGCTCTTTTTTAAGCAGCACAATACAGCGACATATGCTATATATCGTAACGTTATTTATAACGTAGTCCGCAAGAAAGAATTGGACTACGTCTCGAAATTTATCGTAACATAGTGATGTTACAATAGATTTCCATCTGTAATTGCCATTTGGATTCATCATAATAAAAAATTTTATTGGTGTACTTTAATACAAATTCGTGAGTGAATATATTCACTTATTCTTTGATCAATTCTAATGCAATCTCCCCCTATATTGCAAGGTGCCGTATGGGCTTATCTGGTATAGAATAGATCTGCTTCTCTTTGTTCTTACGAACGGAGTTGTTCCCTTATTTTGATTTTCAATGGGATGAAATCAAAATGAGCCCTTTCTAATTTTTCACTCGAATTCTATTTTTTTTATATCGTTTTTCTATATTATATAATATAGAAAAATATTAAGCCAAATACAAGGGATATAGAAAAAGTATAATAAAAAAACACAAGAATTCTTCTTCCGAATGGTAAATAGAAGGTCATAAAATGATTAATTATATCTTCTTTCCTTTAATAGGAAAAAAGAAATAAGAAACCCTATAGCTTAATTAACTAAAATTTTTAAAAACTCAATTGAATGAATTGAATGGAAATTCAAAAGTAAAAGACAGAGTAATGTTATTCAAGTGAATCTTATTCAAGTTTGAAACGCTTTGTGATCTTCAACCAATTACGTGCTTCAATATAATTGTCTGGAGTGAGCGCTATAGCTTGCTTCCAGTATTCGGCAGCTTTATTGAACCAGTCTTCTGCAATTTCAGAATCGCCCTCTAGAATGGCTTGTTCTCCCCGGTCGGAATAGAAAAATTCTTTCCTAAAAAACCGTACTTGAGAGTTTACTATCTCATACGGCTCCGTAATATATTCTTTTTTATATTCTATTCATATGTCTTATATGACATATATAATAAGACATAACTAATATGATAATTTAGTTAAATTAATAATTCATTTTGCCTTGATTTTAGATAAACTTTTTTATAAAAAAAAAATGCATTACGATTAGTTTAAAACGCTAATTTATTTAATAATAAATAAGTTTGATCTTTTCTTCCCACTTTCCGAATAATAAACTATGTATAGTTTCTATATATTTTTTTTAGGATTTTCTGAAAAGTAACTATCTCATTTTCTTATAAGAAAATTTTATAGAATTTTTGAAAAAGAATTCTCTAAAGAAGAAAAAGAACTTACTATCCTTAGGATCTAATACTACACCGCTGCTTAGCATCTTAGTGGATCAACTCGATTACATAAGTGGATTCCTAACTTAATATCCCCCTATCATGGCATAAGTAAGCAGTTCTTAATTGTATCGACACAATAGCTCGATAATTGATCTTTACGGTGCTTGCTCTATCCTTTTTATTTTTTATCCATAGATAAAGGCTATATCTTTTTTTTCTTCCTATTTTGGTTCTCGCGAATTCTTTTTATTTGCTACAGCTCACAAAAATCGTGACTTTTGACGATTTCCATGTAGAAACCCCATTTTTTCTAATAGCTACTTTTTTTTCTATAGTAGAGATAGCCGCACGTAATGACAGATCACGGCAATATTATTGCACGATTGAACTAAAAAAGGATTTCGTTCTAGTGCTCGAAAATAATATTCCAAAGCTTTTGTATGTTCCCCATTATTTGTGTGTATAAGGCCTATATTATAGAGTATGAAACTTCGATCATAAGGATCTATTTCTGGTCGCGTAGCTTCATAATAATTCTGTAAAGCTTCTGCATAATTTCCTTCGGATTGAGCCAACATTCGTTACGGTCGTTCAGTCTATTGAAAAGGTCTCCGTTCCAAAACCGTACAGGATATTCTCATTTCATACGGCTCCTACCTTCTGCGCATAATACTGAGAAAAAAAATCTTTTGAATGAAAATCGACTATTCTCATATTTTTATGAACTGAAAGAAGCTAGCATTTTTACAAGAAATCTCTAGTCAACCTTTTAATCAGAGGTTTTTTCTGAATACCAATTCAACATATAAATAATATATATATTATTTAGATGAAAAAGGGAAGTCCAATAATTTCTTTGTTTTTAACGCTTGCTGTTTCTGAGAATTAGTCACTTCAACGATCTTTGATGGTTTTATGGGTATCCAAAGTACGAACGAAATGGATGTTTGTTGTCCTAACCATTCTTATTAGTCCCGATTCCTATAAGGAAAAGGGGTATTTCGAACAAAGTTTTTGTTCTGTTGATTCCTACGTGTAGTGCTTTTTCCCTATACTTAATAGGCCTTATTACTAGAGTAGGATTGACCGCAATACGAATAAATCTATAGGTCTAATCTTTCGCTTAATGCCTCAAATTGACAATTGAGGCATTTGAGATTGCATCAATCGAGGATACACGATTGAAGGGATGGATTGATGGTTCTATCCCCACCCAAACTTCACCTTCACCAAGCGTAGATTTCTTTTCATGATTGGGTTTTTTCTATTCCGCAACACATTTTTCTTGCTAAGACTTAACTAAAGCTAAAAAAAACCAAGAAAAAAGAATCAAATCGCACCATCTCTGTAATAGGTAAATGCCTTTTTTTCTCCTGAAGTTGTTGGAATTATTCCCAACAAGATATTGGCTACAATTGAAAAAGTCCTATCTATAAAATTCCCATTTATACGAGATCTAGACATAATTTAGTAATTCGTTCTATTTGAAAATGTTTTTCATTTTCCCAAGGGAAAATGATCCTAATAAAAAAGGAAAAATAAAGTACCAAATTCTGTAAAAAAAAAATCCCTGTTACGATTATTTCCTTTTCAATAGGTCCTTGGAGTATTTTCTTGATGTAAATATAGAATGTGAATATAAATATATATCGTAGGAGAGATGGCCGAGTGGTTGAAGGCGTAGCATTGGAACTGCTATGTAGGCTTTTGTTTACCGAGGGTTCGAATCCCTCTCTTTCCGTTTTTTTGAATTCTTCACTGTTCTTGGTTAGGATTTTGAAGATCAAAAAAGAATTGAATTGTCCAGAAATCCACTTTTTCCTTTTTTTCTGTATCGAGAAAATCGTTGAACAAAGTGATTAAGAATTTCTAAAGAAAGGTTTTTTTTGAATGAGAAAGATTAACCTTGCCTTTTTTTATGTTTCAAATTGGGACAAATCACTGTAAGTTGTCTGCGCCTACGAACTAGGCGGCATCTTTGACAAATTTTGCGAACTGATGCTCCAATTTTCATAGTTTTTATTTGTTATCTTTTTTTTTTTGTTGAATTCACTGGGAAGAAATAAGACTCATCTCTTTATTTTATTGGAATCAATAATTTCCAAAGGGGTCCCAGAAAGAGAAAAATCACCCGAATCTGCCTAATCTTGGTTAGGCTTTGTGTCTTTGCTATCTCTTTCCTCTGCGGAATCGCCGCTCATTGGATTTGTGTTTTCTGGGTCCAACAATGATTTAGGAGAAGTGGGATCCTCCATTGCTTTATGATCATCTTTGGTTTGTTCTATCCCATCAGAGAATACTCGGGGACGGGGAAATCGATACACAATCCTTCCTCTTTTTGAATCAAACTCACTGATTTCGATCTTGACTCTATCCCCATGTACTACAAGTATATGATTACGACGTATATTGCCAGAGAGATAACCCAGAACGATTTGATTATTATGATCCAAACGCACGTGGAAAAGGATATCTTTGATCGGGTCCACAATGGTTCCTTCATACACAAGTCGTCTTTTCCTGTTGTTATCTTTTCTAGGAGTGCCACTCTTGTTTTTTTTCATAAACAACATGGATTCGATTCATATTAATAAATTTTTGGATGTACAAAATCACTTGAAACTGATAGAATTAATGATTTCTAATTCGAATATTCTCTTTTGTATTTCTGACAGCTTTCTCTTTTATATTTTTTTCTATTTTTATGAGGATTACCATACATAACACAAAATCTCTCCTCCAATTCTTTGAAGTCGAGCTTCTCGATCTGTCATTATACCCCGAGAAGTAGACAGAATTACAATTCCTATTCCGCCTAAAATCTTAGGAATTCGTTGATATTTTGAATAAATTCGTAGACTAGGTCGGCTTATACGTTTTAAAAAAGTTCTAGTTCTATATATTCCTTTTTGAGTCTTTCTATATCGTAGAGTTAAAATCAAGAAATTTTTTTGATTTTCTTGGTGTTTTCGAACATTTTCAATAAAACCTTCAGTTAAAAGTATTTTAACCACGCTTTCCGTAATATTTGTAGATGGTATTCGAACAGTTTCTTTTTTAGCCATGTCAGCATTTCTTATCAAAGTTATAAGATTGGAAATAGTGTCTTTACTCATGACGAACTAAGCTTATGGATTCTCGCTAATTGTTATGTAATCAACATGTTTTATTTTTTTTTCATTCGAGAAAGAATATATACCTGAGAAACAATCCAAGAATTTCATCTATTTCAAATAGATGATACCCAATAAGACTAGAAAATATATATATTTTCTAGTCTTATTTACTAGTGTTTATAATACATCAGGAGCTAATGAAAGGATTTTAGTAAAACGAAATTTTCTCAATTCTTCAGTGATTGCACCAAAAATCCTAGATCCCTTTGGATTTCCTTTTTGATCAATGATAACTGCTGCATTGTCATCGTATTTTATTATCATACCATCTTCGCGTTTCAATTCCTTACGTGTACGTACAACTACAGCTCTAATTACTTCTGATTTTTCTAGAGACATATTGGGAACTGCTTCTTTGATTACAGCAACAATGACATTACCAATTTGAGCATATCGTTGATTACTCGCTCCTATGATTCGAATACACATCAATTTTCGAGCACCGCTGTTATCTGCTACATTCAACATGGTCTGAGGTTGAATCATATGTTTTTAATTTCAATTTTTGAATTTCAGTACAAAAAGATAAAAAAAAAGAAGAAAGAAATATTTTCTTTCCATAAAATAGAAATCTACACTTGCTTTTTAATCTTGAATACCTTATTTTTTGGTTTTCTTCTATATTTCTATTCTGAAATAAGAAATTGAGTTTGTATAGGCATTTTGTGAGCAGCTATTGAGATCGCTCTTCTAGCTACAGGTTCTGATACTCCACCCATTTCATAAAGTATTCGACCTGGTTTAACAACGCATACCCAATATTTTGGATCTCCTTTACCTGAACCCATGCGTGTTTCCGTAGTCCTAATTGTAACAGGTTTGTCGGGAAATATACGTACCCATATTTTTGCCCCACGACGCACATATCGTGTTATTGCCCTTCGCCCGGCTTCTATTTGTCTAGCTGTAATCCAGGTAGGTTCAAGTGCTTGAAGAGCATATCTGCCAAAAGATATCGAATTACCTCGACGAGATACTCCCTTCATTCTTCCTCTATGTTGTTTACGAAATCTAGTTCTTTTTGGGTTATAGTCGATGGTGAAATCTCATCTCTATTGCAAAACAGGACATGAGAGTTTCTTCTCATCCAGCTCCTCGCGAATAGGAATAAAAGGGTTCAATTTTGATTATTCAATCATTGAATTGAATTCAATTTTTTTTTCAATAAAATCAGAATAGTTTGATACAAAAAAATATACAAAAAAAGAAAGCCAAGGTGTGTGTTCATTTATTTCTATTTAATAGAATACACATAGAATATGATGTTTGTTTTATAATGAATCTTTTCTTTTCTGATTTTGATTTCTATTGAATGAATTGTGTTCAAATATTTTGATTCCGTGAATCAATAGGTATTTCGCGGGCGAATATTTACTCTTTTCTCTTTCATTTTTTTCTTTCATTCGTAAGTTTCATTCATGACTTTCAGAAAAATTGAAATTTTTTTTGGTTTGTTCCGCCATCCTACCTAATGAATTCTTAGAATTTGTTTTAAATAGAATTCTATAAAATCACAGGTTCTGTCGTTCCCCTAGCTTCTCTATTCATGATTAGGCCCAAACTCTACAATGGAGCTTTCAACAAAATTTGTTTTCAAGTTAATTTCCTTAGTTTTATTAACTCCAGACTCTTTATTCTTTGTTATTTTATTCATATTTCTCTTTTTTCTTTATTTTTGAATTGGATATTTGATTAAGAATAAAATGAAAAAATTTGATGCTTTGTGACACTGCTTTTTCTTTTAGTAATTTATAGACCATACATAATGGGATTATATAACATGGATATTTTGTTCTTTCTTTCTATCAGCCTTCCTTTTATCCACACCCCCTTTAGTTTGACTTAGCAAAATCGGATTTTTTCTCTATGAATTAGAAAATAAAGAAGAGATTTCAGTTGCTACAAATATATGATTTATTCATATAGTGACTGTTTGGGGGGATCTTGATAATACGAAGCAATAAGTTGGTTTTTAGTTTTTTTACCTTGAAATAGAAACAAGTTTTGAGTAAGGGTTAGTTGATTTTTTCAGCCCCCGCTTGAAAATGTTAAACTTTTCAATTTGAAAGAAAAAACTAACGAATCACACACTAAGCATAGCAATTATACTAAATAAAAAAAATCAATGAAATTATTATTTAACCCTAACTAATTCGAACTGCTTGTTTCTCTTTAATGCAAAAGAATCCATGAAAGAATTTGTCTTTTTTTCTTCTATCATTGCTATCAAATAGAAAGAAAAAGTAAAATATATATATATATTTGTTTGCAACTTTTCTTTCTCTACTTTCTAAATATCCAAATTTTTAGGCCTAGCACTCCATAGATTGTTTGAATTGTATGAGAACCATAATCTATTTTGCTACAAATTATTTGTAGGGGAAGTTTACCTTCTCTTTTACCTTCTTTACGTGCAATATCTTTTCCATCGATACGACCTGCGAGTTTTACTTTTATTCCTTTTGTATCTGTTTTTCTAGCTAAATCAATAGCTTGTGCCATTGTCTTTCTATAGGGGACTCTATTTTTTAATTGTAAGGCTATATATTCTGCAAGAAGATTAGGTTGTCTATAATGTATTTCAGCTTTTTCGAGGTGAACAGTGATTTTTCTGGGGCTGGGGTATACAGAATAAAATTCTTGTTTTTTTATATTTTCCCGGAAATGGGCCAATGTGTTTTCTTTGAGTAAGAATTTTGGCACGAATCCGCTATATATTTTTATTCGTATAAATGGTTTTTGTATTTTATTTGCTTGTTTTTCAATTTTTATTCGTACAATTCCTTCGAAGCCTAAGGGAGGTATTCGAATGTTTTCATATTTTGTATTCCTTTGGTTTACTTCTTTGACAACCATTTGGTAATATTTGTTGAGCCTATATTGTACATAATTCTTGAAAAAATCTCGTATTTTTTGATCTTCTTGTATACCCGTAGCATATTTTTTTGGTTCTTCGAACCAAATAGAATGATGACTTTGGGTTGTACCAAGTCTGAAACAAAGTGGATTTGTTTTTTGTCCCATAATTCCTCCCTATTTTATTTTTTTATCCATATTTTTGGAATTTCATAGGAATCTAAATCTTAGATTGATCTAAGAAAGATTTCGGTTTTTCCTTTAGTACGATTGTTATATGACACGTGGTTCTTTTTATTGGAAAACTATGTCCTTGAGCACGGGGTCTTGCCTTTTTTTTAATAGCACTCTCTATTGACTTCGGCTTTACTAATGAATAAATCCGCTTCTTTTAAACCCATATTATGATTTGCATTTTTTGCTGCAGAATAAATTAATTTAGAAATGGGATAAGATGCTTGATAAGGCATGAAATATAGTATTATAAGTGTTTCTTGATAAGAACGTCCACGAATTTGATCAATGACTCTTCGTGCTTTGGAAACAGAAATATGGATATGTTGAGCTAAAACCTTTACTTCTTTACCTGAAGTTAAACTCGAGTTCTTTTTCATAGGATTTTCCCCTAGCTTTTTCCAATTTTTCATAAGATCTCCTTAATATTTGTTTGATCCCCTATTTTTTTTTATTCTTCATTACAGATTTTTTATCGTTATCGTTTCTTGCATCTCTCGCGAAATTCCGTGTAGGCGCGAATTCTCCCAATTTGTGATCTATCATAGATTCTGTTATATAAATAGGTATATGTTCCTTTCCATTATGAATACCGAATGTATGGCCAACCATTGAGGGTAGAATGTTAGATGCCCGAGACCAAGTGACTATTATTTCTTTCTCCTTCCCCATTTTGATTTTTTCCATTTTTTCGAATAAATGATTAGCTACAAATCTTTTCTTTTGATTAGCTACAAATCTTTTCTTTGGATTAGCTACAAATCTTTCCTTTGGATTAGCTACAAATCTTTCCTTTGGATTAGCTACAAATCTTTTCTTTGGATTAGCTACAAATCTTTTCTTTGGATTAGCTACAAATCTTTCTTGTTGACCTATCACAGCTGATTACTCCTTTTTTGACATGGTAAAGATTGGCATTCTATGTCCAATATCTCGATCTAAGTATGGAGGTCAGAATAAATACAATAATGATGAATGCAAAAAAGAGAAAATCCTTTAGCTAGATAAGGGGCGGATGTAGCCAAGTGGATCAAGGCAGTGGATTGTGGATCCACCATGCGCGGGTTCAATTCCCGTCGTTCGCCCATCCCATCGAATTTTGGAAATTCGATTTGGAATGTTCCTATTTACGGCGACGAAGAATCAAACTATCACTATATTTTCTCCTTTTCCTACTTTTTCTTCCAAGCGCAGGATAACCCCAAGGAGTTGCGGGTTTTTTTCTTCCAATTGGAGCTTTTCCTTCACCGCCCCCGTGGGGATGATCCACAGGGTTCATAGCTGCTCCTCTTACTACAGGACGCTTACCTAGCCAACACTTCGATCCAGCTCTACCCAAACTTTTTCGGGTCACCCCAACATTACCCACTTGTCCGACTGTTGCCAAGCAGTTTTGGGATATCAAACGAACCTCCCCAGATGGTAATCTTAATGTGGCCGATTTACCCTCTTTTGCAATCAGTTTCGCTCTAGCACCTGCTGCTCTAGCTAATTGTCCGCCCTTTCCATGTTTGAATTCTATGTTATGTATGGTCGTGCCTAAAGGCATACCGGTTGAAGTAGATTCTTCTTTTTTATCAAAAAAAACCCCTTCCCAAACTGTACAAGCTTCTTCCAAAGCATACGGCTTTCTAGATGTATATGATGATATCGAAAAAAATAGATCTTTTCATCGTATAATGAAGTATCACATGAGTGGATATATAGGAATCCTAATCTGCCGAATCATTCATGTTATCATCTTCTACATCCTAGGTCTTTCCGTTCCGTCATCTGGCTTATGTTCTTCATGTAGCATTCAGACCGAATGACTCTATCAAATTACGTCGATACTTCCACATATTACGGGTAACGTAGGAGACATCTCTTCGGGGGATCTTCATTACCACTGCTTAGCTTTCAATTCGCCTCTGACCATCAAATGAAATGTGAATAACCCGTCCTCCTCTCTTTGAAAGAAGAGGCGCTTCCGGTTCGGTACGTGCTTCAAACAATTTTCTCCATATTACCATATCTCTAGAGTCAATAATTCTCTATTAGAAACTACTGAACTCAATCACTTGCTGCCGTTACTCAACAGTTTTCTGTTGAGGTCTATTCCATAGAGGTACTCCAATTGAATCAGTGATCGATTTCTAGGTTTTGTCGTAAACCTAATTGGTTACTTCCAATTACGTAAATCAATAGTTCAAACCGCACTCAAAGGTAGGGCATTTCCCATTGATATAGGAACTTCTGCACCAGAAACAATGGTATCTCCAATTATAGCCCCTCTGGGATGTAAAATATATCTCTTCTCACCATTCCCGTAGTGTATAAGACAAATGTATGTATTTCGATTAGGGTCGTATTCTATGGTTACGATTCTACCAGATATGTCTTTTTGATTCCGTCGAAAATCGATTTTACGGTATAGACGCTTATGACCCCCCCCTCTATGCTTTGCGGTAATGATTCCTCTGACATTACGACCTTTACTACAACGATGCCGTCCATAGATCAGATTATTTCGTGGATTGGATTTCATTTGACTGTCTACAGCTCCATTGCGTGTACTTGGACTAGAAGTTTTGTATAAATGTATCGCCGTGTTATTAAGTATTTTTCTTGAAGTTCTTTTCTTTAGAATCTCTAGAAGAGGTGGAATAGAATAACCTGATGGAAGCGTAATGATCATATGCCTGTAATGGATTGCATGTCCCATAATAGGTCTCTTCGACCCTTTCGGGGTAGTCGATGGCTATTCATAGCCATTACCTGAACACCAAAGAAGAGTTCAACCCAATACTTACTTGATTTCTGTCTTAGTTGATCCTGATTCGGCATTAGAAGTATGTATATTGATTCTTCCCCAATAACCGAAGACTTTTTCCTGTAACTACTCCATATTTGATTCCATCCATAACTCCAATTTCTTCCCTATGAGTCCCAGTATTGATCAGGATTCGAGTTCTTAATCTTCCTATGTTATGGTATGAATATACCATATTCAATTCGTTATGGATGGATGATGAGATCCCATCCATAGAGAGCCAACTTATTGAACATTCCCATTAGGGTGCATCCAGTAGGAATTGAACCTACGAATTTGCCAATTATGAGTTGGGTGCTTTAACCATTCAGCCATGGATGCTGAATCTAAGAGATATTATCATAATCTAAAAGATGTATGATCATAATCATACACATTGGATCAAAAACGGGGTCAGAGGGATCAAAAACCGCTAATTCGTATAAAGCCATCGAACCGGCCCAACCAGCAACTAGAGCTGTGTGCATTATATGAACAGAAAGCAATCGACCGGGATCATTCAATACGACAGTATGAACACGATACCAAGGCAAACCCATGGAAATACTCCTTAAGAGAAATAGAAACTATGTCACTTTATTTTATCGCATTAAACTCAAAAGACTATATACTGTGTACCTCACCTTTTTGCAGTAGATTCTGTATCAGAAAGGGCTCATTTTGATTTCATCCCATTGAAAATCAAAATAAGGGAACAACTCCGTTCGTAAGAACAAAGAGAAGCAGATCTATTCAGTCCAAGGCGCATCGGAAGATTGCATTTTTATAGTTAAACTGATCCATCGAATGGATCAAATATTAAGTGAATATTTTCACATTTTTTTATTTTTCTTTTTTTTTTTTATAGTGTAGGAGGAGCATGAAAAATTCCAAATTGAGTATTTCGAAGTTGCAAGACGTAGTCGAAGTCTTTGTTTCAGACTACATTTTGAACAGGGTGATAATCTTTCACTTATGTTCGTTTATGGTTATGCTTAGTACGAAACTCATTACTAACGACGAATGGTTACAGAGGGTCGATTTTTGGTTATCTAAGCGAAAAGATGCAAAAAGTGTTACTCCAGTTAACACTAAAACTATCTCTTTTAGTGAAAATTGTTTTCGGCGCAGATATGTCTTCTATGGACATATAGAAGAGGGTAGAGAAGCACAATTGTATAAAAATTGTGCAAGAACTTCACGTGCACACGCTCGTTTAAACGGAATCCTTTTAGATCAACTTTGTGAATTTCTTGTTCAATTCAAGAATGAACAAATGAGTCTGAATGAGATGACTGAGCGTTTTCGAAAAGAGCTTAGTGCAGCGATTATAAATCGCTGCATATACTTTGAACACAAAGTAGAGCTTTATGATATTAAAGTAGAGCTTTATGATATTTTCACTTTAGTCGATCTTTTTGTGGACATTAACGCCGACTTAGGATTGTGCAATTTGTTTTCTGAAATTATAGAAAATGCAAAATTGGATCAATCCATTAACCAAACCATCAATAGATCTTTGAAAATGGAAATATGCTATCCATTCGATAGTATCTTTCCACCCTTCTTAATCAATTTTTGTAGGAGCAAAAATCTCCTTTTTAAAATAGTGCTTTTAACTTTTCTTTGTTCCGAAGAGCGCATTTCGATCGACGAGTTTATATCTTATCTTGAAAAGCTTTACGAAGCGGAATTCGTTCCATTGATAGAGGCCAGTAATCTGGCTAACGGGCCCCGCCAAATTCAGAACAGGTTTTTAGAACCTGGGCACAATAATTCTATTCACACAATACAATTTTATAACCTTGCGAAGTCTTATTGTATTGATGAATTGAATATGATTCAGGTACAGTTGAAACGAATCCACTCTAATATGGCCGGGTTACGAGCCGGCCTTCATTTGTGCTCCAAGGAGCAAGTGTTTTTGTCTTGTAAAAGCGATTTGAGAGTCTACATGAAGTCTTATTGCAAACAATTCAAAAAAATCAAAGAAAATTTTGAAAAAAATCGCGAAACATCGGACATATTTGATTACTTTATTCAAACGCATGTCGATTTCGCGATATGCATTCATATATTCGAAATTATGAATGCTACGATACGATGGAATGATCCAGGTTGGTTGGATTCATCGTCTGAAGATAATTCAGACGATGATTGGAGTGATCTGATCAAGTTTGGTATTGGAATTAAGAAAAAAAAACTTTGATCCACCAAAAATCCCGGGTTCAGGGAGGTAAATGTTTGAGAAAAGGTCAAATTTTAGCAGACGGTGCCGCTACAGTTGGTGGGGAACTCGCTTTAGGGAAAAACATATTGGTAGCTTATATGCCATGGGAGGGTTACAATTTTGAAGATGCAGTACTAATTAGCGAACGTCTGATATATGAAGATATTTTTACGTCTTTTCACATTCGGAGATGTGAAATTAAGACTTATGTGACTGAAAGAATCAATGATTCAAATATTAAACAATCAGTGAAGAAATATTACCTAATTTTCTAATCAACAACCAATACCTAAAAAATAGAAGTCAAAATGAAAATCATCATCAGCATTTTTTGTAGTAAAATAAGGATAACATTAATACTCTTCATAATAATCTTAAAGAAAAGTAGGAACTCTATGAAAAAAAAAAAAGAAAAATACAGCACATGATTGGATATCCAGCTGGATCTTGGACTGGAGAGAGATATTAAGAGAGATCAAGAAATCTCACTCTTTCATAGACATTTTTTTCGACCAAGAACGCTTTATGAGACTCTTTGACTCCCGAATTTTGGGTATCCTATTTTCCAAAAATTCCCAGGGTTCAGGAAGCAATCGATATTTAACCAAAACAGGTTTAATAACTCGAGATTCCAGGATCAAAAATGTAGTAAAACGTGTCCATGGTGTCGTCAAAAATGTGGTAAGGGGTGTGATGCTACTTGTACTAGGGGTCTGTTTATGTCGTCTTCAAAATCGAAATATAGTTGAACGAAAAAATATCTATTTGAGGGGGTTTCTTCCTATACCTATGAATTCGGTTGGATCTAGAGAAGAATCTTCTAATATTAATAGATTTGTAATTTCGCTTTTGTATCCTCCAAAAGGATCTTCTAATCAATCCATACATCATTTCGATTCCATTAGAAATGAGGATGTGGAACGAACAGAGATAGAATCAGGTCGATTCCCGAAATTTCTTTTTGGATCTTCCTCAAAGTTCCGGCTATCCGCAGAAGGTGAAAAGCGGATGAATAATAATCTGCTTCCGGAAGAAATCGAAGAATTTCTTGGGAATCCTACAAGATCCATTCATTCTTTTTTCTCTGACAGATGGTCAGAACTTTATCTGGGTTCGAGTCCTACGGAGAGGTCCCCTGTAGAGAAGGCTCTTTGGAAGAGAAAATTGGGTGTTTCTTTTGTCCCCTTCAGGCGGCGATCGGAACATAAAGAACTGGTGGATCTATTCAAAATAATTAGGTATTTACAAAAAACCGTCTCAATTCATCCTATTTCCCCCGGGTATTCTATGATTCCGAAGGAGAAATCGAATGCAGAAGATCGATTTGCAGAAATGGTAAATCGATTCATTCTATCAATAACGGAGCCGAATAAGGATTCCATTGGAAAAGATAGTATGAATCATCGAACTAGGACGAAATCTACGATCAATCAACATTTATCCAATTGGGCAAAGAGTGAGAAGAAATGGTTCGACCCTTTTATTTGTCGAACCCAGAGATCCAGGAATGGGTATCCTGATGCATATAGCAAATGGTCGAATGAGTTCCAGAATCTCCAGGAAGATTTCCTGGGATATTTCTCTTCGAAACAGGAGAAGCTTCAAGTAGTCTTCGATCAATTACGAGATTTACGAGATCAATTACGATGCCATATCACTGATTTTTCGAGTTATTGGGATTTGATTGATTGGTCCGAAATTTTCGACATATACGAATTCACTTTCACTAAGTTATTTCTTGTCCTTTTGCCCATGGCACGTCTCTTTTTTCATAAGTTACTTAAGTTACTTATCTTTTTTCCTAAGTTTTTGTACTGGTTATATCCCCGATTCTCTGTACATATCGGGAATATCGCCATTCATAGTTCTGAGATGTACATTTATGAATTGAAAGATCCGATCCAGGAGAAGTCGTTCGAACCACTACGTCTTCAAATCGTTCTTTTGAAGAAATTGAAACCCTTCTTATTGAACGATCATAATACTTCTCAAAGATTGGACGATCATAATACTTCCCAAGGATCGAAATTATGGATCAATGAAGAAAGAATATTCCCATTTTATTTCAACGAAATATCAAAGTGGATGATTGACTCATCCCATAGTAGAAAGAATCGCATGAAATCCTTTGATAACACGGATTCCTATTTCTCCATCATACCCCATGATCGAGACAATTGGCTGAATCCCGTGAAAGCATTTCATAGAAGTTCTATGATATCTTCTTTTTATAAAGCAAATGGACTTCGATTTTGGAATGATCTACATCACTTTTGGTTCTGGGTCTCTTGTAAGAAAAGATTTCCCTTTTTTGTGGAAAAAATTCGTATCAATAATGAGGATCTTACATATCGAAAATTCCTCAATATCTCATTTATTCGCAACAAAATAGTTTCTTTGTACGTCGGTCAAAAAAAACATTTTGTTTTGAGTCTTTCTGCAAGGGTATCTGACATAAACATACCTCAGGATCAGGATTTTCCAAAAAGTAGCGACAAAAGAGAGAACTTGTACAAATCTTTCATGTATAAATTGTATCAAAAATTCTATAATAGATTCTATACATCTTTCATTTTTCCAAGAACTCTTTATGCAATTCAATCCGATCCAGTCGTTTTTAGAGCTAGTTCCTCGATCGCGGACCTTTTAAGACCAATTCAATCTGATCCAGTCGTTTCTAGAGCTAGTTCCTCGATCGCGGACCTTTTTAGATTGGAAAAAACTTTTTGGCAATCTTTTTCAGATATGAATCGATCTGATTCAAAAATGAAGAACTTGCATCAGTATCTCAGTGTCAATTCAAACATGGACTGTGGATCAAATCCATGTTCTGAGAAATCTTTACCATCCGGAAAGAAGGAAAAAAGGAGTCTTTTTGGTTTTCGAAGTAAAAAGAAATACGTTAAAAAAAGAAATATCAAAATAATCAATAAAAAAAAACTTTTTTCTGTAAAACTTTTCGAAGGGAATATTGAAGAAAATATTATTTACTTAGAATGGACTATTTACAAAGAATGGCTGCTCACGATCTTTACTACGAGCGGGTTCAAATATTTCAGATTCATCCTTTCCGAGATTTTTTCCTATTTTATATTCCCAACCGTGATATCCAAAATTCAAGATATTCTGGATATACCATGGGTATATCTTGAGAAGATTTTGATGAAATGGACTCTGATAAGTGAGAAGATTTTGATGAAATGGACTCTGATAAGTAAGAAGATTTCAAATCTTCATTTAGTACAGCTACTCCGAAAAAAGACTAATCTGTCTCGAACAAAGACTGATTCTTTTAATGGGTCTTCTCCTTTTCTTTCTTGTACATTTTCATTATTCTTCTCATATAGGAATAAGTCATTGATATCGGCTGAGTTCCTCTTTTCAATTCTTTTCCTTCTTCTTTTTGCTGGATATCTCGCTTGTAGAGGTCTTACCTTCATTTGCAAAACCTGTCGTCAGTTATTTCTAGATTTTGAAAAGATCAAATCTTGGGCAAATCCATCATGCTTCATGGAGTTGGAAAAACTTAGGGATAGGTATCCTATATCTTCTTTCAGGTCAGAGAATTTAGAGGATCCCTTTCCAGTTATTTTCCAGGATCCCATTGGATTTATAGAGAATCCCCGTCCAGTTATTGCTATTCTGCAAAAATACTATGTTATTCTGGAAGAATACATAGGAGAATTCTTCAATTTTCTGATAGAACTAGGATACCTACTACTTTTTCAGGAAGAATCTGAGAATCGAAATCGGATCGATTTGCTCATCTCTTATCTCACCTATCGCATAAGTTCTTTCATAAGTCTCATCCCAAATAATTTCATCAATCAAATCATTTTTTTTATAAATACGAGACATCTAAGTCCTACAAGTATAGAGATGTATTCATTGATAAGGAAAAGAAAAAAGGTGGGGAACTGGGATGATGAAATAGAATCCTGGGTGGCGGACACCGATTGGGTTGATGATCAAGAAAAAGAATTTGTGGTTCAGCTCTGCACCTTAAGTACAGAAAAAAGGATTAATGAAATTCTATGGAGTTTGACTCAGAGTAATCTTTTAGATGAAATAGTGGAACAACCTGGATCCAATTATTTACGGTACTTATTTGAAATGCAGCAAAAGGATCTATTGAATTATGAGTTCAATAAATCCTGTTTAGCGGAAAGACGGATATTTCTTGCTTATTATGAGACAATAACCTCGTGGGGGACTTTTCATTTGTCATCTCGTCCAACCCCCTTTTCGCTTCGCTTAGCCCCGTACCCTTCTAGGAGTGTTTTAGTGATAGGTTCTATAGGAATTGGGCGATCCTATTTGGTCAAATCCCTAGCGAAAAATTCTTATCTTCCTTTCATTAAGATATATCCGCTCGAGTACCGGTATTTATACGATTACGATTGCGATTTTTACGAGGCGTCTTTTTGGTCTTTTTTGGATGGTGAATCATATTGGGTTGGAGGTGAATTCGACGACTGTGAGGATGAGGGTATTACTTCTATTCCTTTTGATGTTGATGATTTTGATGTTGATGATAGTGGCGATATTGCTAAGAATATTAATTTTGATAAGATTCTTTTCAATATGACACAGGATAGGCTAACTAGCAATAACCCATTTTATTGGGATATGACCGTGCAATTCGATTTGGCAAAAACAATATCTCCTTGTATAGTATGGATTCCAAACATTCATGATCTGGATCGGGATGAGTTGAGGTATTTATCCCTCCATCTAGAAGAGAGCTCTCTTTCCAATTCCAAGGATCGTCAAAGATGTTTTACTAGAAATATTCTAGTTATTGCTTCGACTCATATTCCCCGAGAAGTGGATCCCGCTCTAATAGGCCTGAATAAATTTAATACATTCATTAAGATACGAAGGCTTACTATTCCAGAACAACGAAGGTACTTCCGGATTCTTTCATATACTAGGGGATTTGGCTTGGAAAATCAAATATTCGATAGTAAGAAATTTGGGTCTATAACCATGAGTTCGAATGCACAACATCTTGTAGCACTTAACAATGAGGTCCTATCAATTAGTATTACACAGAGGAAATACATAATAGAAGAAACGAATTCAATTCGATTCGCTTCTTTTAGACAGACTTGGGATTTTCAAACTCACATAAGATGGTTTCAGGATCATAGGATCTTTTTGTATCAGATAGGAAGAGTTTTTGCACAAAATATATTTCTAAGCAATTTTCCCATAGATCCTATATATATCTATATGCAGGACCCTATCGCGAGGAATAAAATATGGAGTTCTTATTTGTACAAATGGTACGTCGAACTTGAAACAAATTTGAAGAAAATAACGATACTTCTTTATCTTTTGAGTTGTTCTGCCGGATTGGTCACTCAAGATCTTTGGTCTTCACCCGGACCCGATGTCAAAAATTGGATCACTTCTTCTGAATTTCTTGAGAATGATTCTCAGCTAGTTCAGAACCTATTAGAATTAGAAGGCTTTCTGGTGGGATGCTCATGGATAGAAAAAAATAGCAGTGAGACATTACTTCTTCGGTCCGAACCAAAGAATCCGTTAGATATGATGCAACAGAATTCTTTTTCTACCCGTTATCGTAGTAGATTGAGAAATGAAATAGAAATAAACGAATCGGAGTTTGAAGAAGAGCATGAAGCCGTGAACCCGCAGAAGATAGAGAACGATTTCTTCAATGAAAATCAAATAGAAATAGACATAGTCCGGTCTCCTAGAATATTTCGCTATATATTTGATAATCTCGAAATTGAGAATATCAAAAAGCTTATAAAATCGGGACTTCCTTATTGGGCCGAGTCATTTCAGGGCAACTGGCCTTTTTATCTTGAGGAAGATCAGCTTCAAGAGGAGGAGCTTCAAGAGAATGATTCGGAGTTCTCGGAGAATGAAACAATTCAGCACCAGAAACAAGACAGATTTTCAAAAGAACAAAGCTTTTTTATAATAAACCGATTTATTTGGGAACCTTCGGAGCCATTCTTTCTCGTAGTCATATACCTGTACTTTTGGCTTTCACCTCGAGAATTTTTTCAGATGATCATTTAGATGAGAAGAGTCCTGACCTAAATAAGCATCCTTCTTCATATATAGAAGAAGACAGTTGGTTCCATAAGGGAGAAAAGTACTACGAATTGTTGGGGCGTCGTCAGAGATGGCAAAGAAGACTTAGAATCAATAGTTCCTTATCTAAAGGATCTTTCTCCTCTCATATTCTGTTCGAGAGTTATCAGTATTTAGCGAATCTGTTCCTATCTAACGAAAGGCTATTGGATCAAATGACCAAAATATTGTTGAGAAAGAGATGGCTTCTCCCGGAGGAAATGAACCATTTGATTTGTGGAACAGGAGAAAGATTTCCCATTCCTTATCCGTAAAGATATGTAGCCATGAAAAAGGGAAAAGGCCTAGCGTGGAAGAGGATTGGCCGGGTGGTTGGTAGAGTCGTGGAAACACTTGTTTATTCGATATTTTGGACCTTAGTTCATACAAGCATAAATTTCAATCTTAGATCAAAGCACTATGTACGGATGATATATAAACTGCCTAAACAAGAATTCCTTTCTTGTTTAGGCGAACAACCAGAGTAGAAAAACAGAGTAGAAAAACGGATTCATTCGGATCGACATGAGGGTCCAACTCCATTGGATTGCCAGAATCCATCTTGTATATTTGAAGCAGGTTGACCCCCGTGCTTCTCTCATGGTACAACCCTCTTCCTGCTGAGCTGAGCCCCTATCTCCTCGGCCCACAGAGGAAAAATGTAAGGCTGGTGCTCAAAATTCATTACGGAAGAAAGGACTCACAGAGCCAGGATCACTAGGGGGATCACTAACTTCTACTAAAACGAATACTAATATAATAGAAAAGAACTCTTTTTTCTGTATACTTTCCCCGGTTCCATTGCTAACCGCGGGCTTTACGCAATCGATCGGATCGTATAGATATCCCTTCAACACAACATAGGTCATCGAAAGGATCTCGGACAACTCACCAAAGCACGAAAGCCAGAATCTTTCCGAAAGTTGATTCCTATTTCAAGAGTGCATAACCGCATGGATAAGCTTACACTAACCCGTCAATTTTGGATTCAATTGGGGATTTTCCTTGGGAGGTATCCGGAAGAAATTGGAATGGAATAATATAGATTCATACAGAAGAAAAGGTTCTCTATTGATTCAAAGGGTATACCTATGGGATAGAATAAGAAAAATCGAAATGAAATGAAAGAATCCAGGAAAAAAAGGAAATCGAAAAAAGGAAATAGAACAAACAAATAAGTAGAAGATCGAAGAGCTCTCAAAATGACAAAATTGAAACTCAAAAAGGATCCTTCTTTCTAATTCTCTAAGGATGAGAGGCAAAGGGATTTCTATCGAGAAAGAGTTCTTGTTCTTATTTAGATAGAAGATCGTGATTTGATCCGCATATGTTTCGTAAAAGAGAAATCTTTTCCTTTGATCATA
>JAMFTS010001756.1:0-25851 GCA_028095005.1 Rhynchospora pubera
AAGCTAGGGTTGGCAGAGAAGAAGGAGAGAGAATAAAAAGCAGTAGGTAAAGGCGCGTGCGTTGACAATAACGATTTTCGCTACTTGGGAATTCTATCTGGTGTTCGGCTAAGAATTCTATTATACAACCTAAACCAACTGCAATAGTGTAGTCTGCGTCAGAACATCCGGGCTAAACAGTCAAAGTATAAGTCTTAGTCTGGGTTACGCTTGCCATAGATTGATACTCTTCCTTGTGTCAAATTCGTACTGATCTTCTGAGTCTCAAACACATCTTTACGCAAAAGGGCTTTTCCTTGAGACAAAGGAGGTGGCTGGAATTGATGAAAGATTACGACCTGGCCATTCAATATTATTCCTCAAAGGCAAATGTGCTGGCTTATGCTTGAAGTCGAAAGAGCCAGATCAACATGGCCTGGTTACCAATAATGAACCACTGTTAAGTGAAATGCCCCAAATGGAGTTATGGGGTCGGAAAAATGAGTGAATTGTGCGAATAAAAGAGTCGGAAAACAATATGGCCTCAGTAGTAATCCTAGCGACTATATAAGTCTAGACTAATTTCCGCGAGAAGATTCAAGAAGCCGGCAAATCCGATGCCAAGTATACACCATTTTTGCAGCATACCGAAACAGACATGGGCAAATAAAGAAACTGGAAGATAAATTGAAAGGATAGAGCTGAAGGAGAAAGATCTGTGGTAGATTTGACCATTGGATCTGACAAAGCATCTCCTCTAATCCAGTCTCTATAGAAAGTATCTCTCCCACCTTTCAAACTTGAGAAAAAGGATCTCACTTTTCACCATAGCACACATCAGGGACCATACCAAACAGGGACAGGAAACTTACGAAACAAATGAGTGGAACGGCCTAACCCAGTAAAAAAATGCTGTTAAACAAGCTCTTTGACGTCCTACGCTTGATTGGTCTATGTTTGCCTCCTCCAGATCATACTCTGTCTTTGCCTCAGAGTTTCCTTCCTTGTTGACCTTCTTCGAGTTTCTGAAATAAAGAAACATTAGGTAAGAAAATCTTCCATTTGATAACTCTGCTAGCTACTCTCGAGAACTATTTGATCCGCGTCCAAGCTCTATATATGCTCAAGACATAGTCAAATGAAATAATTATGATTGAGTTATTTAGTGGATGCATGTTGAAGCTGTGGAATGGTTTTGGTGAGTCTAGAGCCCATTCTATAGATTCAGCAGTGTGTCTTTCCATCTTTAATTCTGGTGTAGATTGGCAGAATGCTGGTACTGCCCATGGGAACGCATCAACCGCTAACCCATTGAAAAGAATCTCTTAGATAATGGTTCCGAATAGGAAGTAAAATATGAAGCTACAGAATCCAGACTTCCCAAACTACTGATGGCATTCCTTCCATGCTGCGAATGCGTCTGGGTAGGGATTCGTAGGAGCCAGCTATTCATTCCTAGGCAGTTTTGAGGGAAGAATGAACGGTTCCTAATGAACAACGGTTAACTCCTTTTTTCATAGTCCAGAAGTGAATCCCCTAGATCGAGATCCAAAGGCGGAAGATCTAGGGGGATTCAATAATCCAGTCTGGAAAGAAATGAAAATATGTAAGCGAGTGCTCATAAAAACTCTTATGCTATGGGAAATCTAGGAGATTTACTAACTGGAAATTCTAGTAATCAGGAAGTCTGGCACTTTGGTATTACGTAATAAATAAGAGGAAAACCATATGGGAATACGCGCGCACAAACAAGGAAATATAGGCAAATGCTATGGGAATATTTCCAGGGTAACGAACGACGTTGGCAGGTGATTTTCTTTCCTCTCTCTCTTTGAAAGCAAAAAGTGTATGAAATTCGGTTTTTAGGCTAAAGCCCTGCCGGATTCTTCCTTTCCGGGTTGAGAGCGATGAGTCAAGGAATAGGATTTACTACTTTTCTACTTCTACGCTTTTTAAAGCAAGTCTTTATTATGCTAGCTGGAGTTGATGATGGTGAGGCTTTATTATGTGGGCTTCACCTTTGAGGTTAAACATGCACACAACAAGGAGCTGATGCAGGTATGAAACTCTTACTAAGATGTTTTTGCCAAACAAAAAATTGAAAACGTCTCATTTTTTCACGGGATTAGGAGCGACGAGGCTCTCTGTCACATCCTCATCAGGAACTCGATGCTTTTTGGTGATATGCCACAAATTAATGACTTCAGAACAAGGTATATTTCTACACATGCTCTCTTCTTATACCTTCGGTCAACATTGACATTTGCAAATGCTACTTTAGGAGTAAAGCTCTTAGGTTAGAAATCCGGTAATGAATGCAGGATCGGAGTCTTAGGAAGCTTGACTTACCGGTTCTTCTCTTGTGAACTTCTTGGAGTTGCTTTAAGGTTTGGGGTACGAGACCGACAGAGATAGGGGACTCTATGACCAGATCGACTTAGAGCGGTAAGCTTATTCTCTCTTTCGACTTCGACTCTAACTTCGAGGAAAGGGTCAGAAGAAAGTCGGACTTTTTGTCATAAGAATTTTGGCCTTGTATTCTCTACGACAAAAGCTTCATGTATTGTACTGTCTTCTCAAGAGTTTGTTTGAAAGGAATGATACTGTCAAAGGGGTTGACTTTGCTGTTCCGATAGGCCGTGTCAGATAGAACAGGAAACATAAAAATGGTAATTTGTATCAATAGGGAAGCACACATCAGGCATGTCGGTTGGGCCCATAGACGAGACACGAGAAAATGAGGTACTTTACTTGACCGGTCCTACATCCTTTAAATGGTATCCCTACTTCGTGCCGTGGAACACCTAGATTTTTACTCTTAATTAACTTCGGTACGCGTACGTAATGTGAATTTTGCATTCGAATCCTCTTCCGATCTGTTTGAAATAGTGAACTTCTCGTATATGCGAACACACTTTGGAAATGAAGTACGTACTGCCGGCAGAGTCGGGCAAATGCACTACTGCCAGGTACGAAAAGGTACTAATCATTCCTAAGATTCATAGAGGAAGGAAACTCACGGTCTGTCCTTCATAGTTTACCTATTGATGCGACAGCGCTTTTAACCTGAGTTAAGCCTTAGCGCTTGGCTGGCGGAGATTGGCCACGTTTGGTTTGACGACCCTTATTTCTATTCTTCCTTATGTATTGTTTCAAATCATGGAGCTTGATGCATCAGCCACTAGATTCCTGCTTGTCACTGGGTGGTCCTTCTTTCCACAGAAAAACTATGAATTTGCCTTCGAAGGTCCCAATCCTTGACTCCAGTATGTATCTCATATCAGGTGCCCGTCTCCTTTTTCGAGAGAGATACAGCATTTCATTGACCCACAACTAGCGTGAACCTCTTCGCCCAGGACAATACATTTCTTGAACCTTTTGCAGATGTATCTGTGAGTTCTACCACACTAGCCTCCAAGCTCCCATTGTTAAGACATCTGAGGAGATTCTTAAAGATACCCCTACCATTTCTGGTCGAGCTTTACCAGAGAAAAATCCTCTTATTAAAAAGAAGGGTGCATACCAACCTATTAAATTCCGTCAAAAGGCTATTCATAGTCAAGGGTTTTACTCGCAAGGTCAACCCGTCAAGATGGACTCTTCTAATAATAGAGAACTGGATACAGCTCGAATAAACATGCGACATCATTTACAAGCAATGGACGCTACAGTTGCGGAAAAAAGAAAAAGACAAAGCTGATGAGTAACTCGCACGTGCACTCGCTACTGAACAACAAGTTCATGCTTCACTTCAATCCGGATAAAGTGAATTACTATGAATCTGTTATCCAACATAATCTACTGCAGGCCCTTTCAAAGTTCCATAATCACAGCTTCTATACTCTAATTTTCAAAGTAGGTATGGCATTCAGTAGTATGGTAGATTTGCTTTCCTCTGCTACTCTAAATGCTACTGTCAGACTTGTTGCTTATGGACTTGACAACCAAATCTCAAAACGCTTTTTGATCTAAATCTGTACGACTTGCTCTTCATCCTTTCATTGAAACTACACACGGTCTTATTCCTTTCTCTCGAGTTATAGCTACTATTTCAGTACGACTAGCTAGCTGGATCTCTATTGTTGCTTTAGTAGGCTGCGTACTATCTACAGCAATGTGGGCTGTTCCACTGACTCTTAGCCCACGATCCCTACTTCCTCTCCTTCAGATTAACGCTGAAGACACAAACACTAATTTCTCATTAAAGTGCATACTCTCTTGACTCTAACGTGAATTGGACGTTGAACATTACAGATACTGCCGAGTTTATCAAACATGTGTCTATCTATTCAATTCTAAGCCCTAATTGCTTCTTGCGCTTATGGCAGATATTCATGTTCTACCACTACGACCTAGTCACCTACTCGAGAGGATGAGCAATGATTCTGCTATCTATAGTGGTCGACCTTATTAAGAAGGAGTGTTCCCATATTTATTATCCTTATTTTTTAATTTATTTATTTTTTTTTTTCTGAGAGATTGGCACTGTTGGTCCTAAAGTGGCATTCCTTACTAAAGCATCCATTTCAACCACAAGAATGAAAGTCTCATATGGCGCGAGTTTTAAGTCGTCTAAAGAAAAAGTTACTAAAGAGACCGAGGTGCGAAGCAATTTCTATAGCTGATTGATGATGGTGCATAATAGCTAGCCCGATTCTTAGAGGCAGGCCTCCGCACTATGATTAGGTAGGCTATCTAGATATAACGTAAGAGGGCAAAAGATATGTATTGAGATTTTACTAATAAGAAATCCGAGATGCAAGCAAGCTCTTCTCTACGATTGTCTAGAGTTTCGCTTTCTTTCGACCCTACTAACCAGCTAGCAAGAATAAAAGAAGTGAAAGAATGGGCAGGCAGCGCTCAAGACGAAGATTGCTCCTTGACAAACTCAATCACGCACGCACTCTACGAATCAAGCCGAAGTAAGTGGATAAAGCCACGAACGAACAGAGGGTGCAGCTGGCAAGAAGCCAATGAGAGAGAAACAGTTTGACAAGCGCAAGTACGCATTCGAAGAAGGAAGGGGTCGAAGTAAGGTTTGCCTAGAGTGATAAACATTCCATTCTCTCCGTGCGGGGGAGTCAAGTCAAAAGGAACAGGGAGATGATGGATTCCATTGAATAAGGTCTTAATACACTTCGTACCCACCCCTGAGATGCTTGAGTCTATAAGGTCTGGAGGAGAATAAGGACTTTGTAGAGCATGCTTCAGACATTTGACATTGACATATGTGGGCTTGTTCTTTTTCGCATAGCCAGAAGGGGTCGAGGAGTGCGAGGAAAGGTCTTTCTTCTATGGGCACGATTCACCCCATAAGGCAGGTAGTAAACCAACCTGAGCAGGTAAAGTACATCCTGCATCCACTGGGAGGGTAACCGGGGAAGGAGGTTATGATTTCATTGTTTGCTTTTTCACATACATAAGCCAGGGCACGAGGAGATAGGGACGATACCCTGCGCACCCTCTCTAAAGCAGTGAACTCGATAGCGGTTGACAATTCCTGTTTTTTTTTGTGTGTTTTCTCTCTCTTCTATATATTCCAATATGCTCTTTGGAGCCAGGGAAATAAGATCGGTACTTTCATAAAGAGATATAGATAGAGATAGTAAGTTTTCCATTCATTTAGGTTGGCGGAAGGATAGCTTTTTTTTCATACAGCTCGGGACAACTATTATTACTGGGGTAAAAGACCAACGAATGGCTTGGGTACTACTTTCATCACTTATTGCTAGGATAGGACTTTCTTTACCAGAAAAACAAGGCGCGAAGCGATGCCGCCCTCTTGGTTTTTATTTCCTCACAAGTATACTTTTCCGGGAAAAAGAGATGAATACAACTTCCTTTCTGCCTCCACCTTACTCACCGGCTCTCGCTTGTCAGTTTGGCTTTGTGAATTTGAAATAACCTCTCTCCTCGCTTCTAGGGATTGGCTCGTATCCTGGTTGAGAAGAAGCTGTTTTAAAGCTTGACTTGATTGGTCAAGAAGACAATAGGTAGGGTTTGAACTCGCTTGTTTCGGAGCCCAAGGATTCTACTCACTCGCTACACGCTTGCAGGTTTCGAACTAATGTCGGATCACTCGTGGTTTTCTTTTTTCGGGTTTATCTCCTCACATGTTGGAGCAACAGGTAGATTGACATATCTGATACCTCTGCTCCTTCCCTTGGGGCTAGTACTCCAACTGAAACTGAAACAGGTGAACTTTCAGCAGCATCTCCTTCAACTGTAGCTCTTCCTGGAACAGCATCCCCAGGCCCGGTAATGGAGGAAAGGTTTGGAACTTACAGCGTTTTCGAAAAACCGGATGAAAGCAAGACAGGTTTCAAAGGATTTTCCCCTTTCTTTGCTAACGAATTAAATATTCCAATTAGACCTTATTGGATGTTGATGGGTGGCCGAGTTTCTATAGCAGACAGAGTCAAAGAATATGGTCCGGGTGAAATCGCTTGCCTGGCCCACTTTCAGGTTTCTACCCATGCCTTTGACCGACCTACCTATCGGAGTTCTTTTTGGTGCCAGCAGACAAAGTATATCTTCAAAAACGCTTTGACTCGGTTGAGCAAGGAAAAGACAAAGCCAAGTGTAAGTCCATCAAATTTACACGGAGAACTACATCCATTTATCTAGATTTCCACTATGAAAGCGCCAGAAAACATCCAGGATAGGGCCAGTATTGGTTTCAGAGCTCTGATGCCAATACGAATATATTCCAACTGAAGGATCTCATTTTCTTCGATGAGCTTGGATTCGCTAGAAATTGAAGCGGACTCCAACTAATTAACTCACAAATCTCATACATATTTTTATGCAACCGAAGATCGCTATTCCTCGCCATAAAAATCCTTTTTTTATATAGAACCTAGCGCCGCTTGAAATCTGCGACTTGGAACAGTTCTGACTGATTGAATTGCCCACGTAACCATAAGCGCATTTTTAACCTTCCACTTCTCCATGACTGGTGACCTACGATCTCTCAGGATTTGACTCGCTCGCCATACTCCTGGCATAAAGCAGCCCCTGACTCGCATATCCGTAGATCTGGAAAGAAAAGAAAATTTACTATCGATCGGACGCCGGGCCACAAACTGAATCACATCCGCAAAACTTCCCACTTTTACTAAGCTTATTCGAAAAAGCATATCCTATACTCCATCCACTGCATACTAAAGACTTTCTTCTTGGTCCGAGTGGATGTTTTCCAGCAAAAGTCGACATGACGTAGACTGATGGCACGACTGAATAAGATTAGCAAGACGGACTTCTTTTATCAAGTTGCACGTAAGTTTAACATGAAAAACGATATGAATTTACACAGTGAATAGCCTTTGTTGCATTGTAACTTTCGGATCAAGATCCAGAATCGGCTTTTTTGCGTTCACCTCCTTCTCTTCAGAATATGTAACTACGAGCCACCAAGCACAGTTTGAGACATACTCCTCTCAGCCATCAATCACTGGGAAACTCTACAGCCAACGATGAACTAGAAAAGCGAAGATCAAAGCTCTTTTTTATTAAGCATGAGAGTAAGCTCAAAAAAGGAAGAAGCTCTCTTCTCAAAGAAAAGAAGGCTTAAGTCGGATAAGAGCCCATATCAAATAATGATAAAAGTGGGAATCTTCCTGAAATGCTTCAAATCTCAGTGTCTTTTTCCAAGCCAACAACACTTCAAATCAAAAAGTAAAAGCACCTTTCTATTCCTAAACACAAATTCTCTTTTCCAAATTGAATCTTGACACCAGATGAAGGTACTGCCCCTTTTCCACCATATAATTAACCACATCAGTCGCCTCGGCCACCTTACTACTTGCATGCCTCAGTCGCCGTACCAAATTGCAGTACACTGAGAATTTGGGTACGAAATCCCTTTAATCCATCTCCTTCAACGTATCACATGCCTCTTTAAGCCCTTGCATCTTCAGAAAATGAAGACTTGTCTATTTATCCTGTTCGCACGGGAAGACCTATTCTTTCCTGAGAGAATTTAAATTCAAAGCTAAAGAAAGCTGGCAGCACCGGGCCGCACCTAGCTATCAGAATAGTGGGCATATCAGAAGAAAGGTTTCCTGCAGTACGTGTAGGGGAAGTGCCAATATATATCTAGAGCCTTCTCGAAAGAAGAGCGCGCGCCGAGCTCTAAGACAAAGCATCACTCACTTCCAATAATAATGAGGACCTGGAACCAATCTCTTTGAAGCGGGGAATCCGGGAAATCACTAACTCCAAGTCACGTAACTAACTCTGTAAGGCCATGAAAATGCCAAAGGAAATCTCGGAAATACAAGTCAAAGAAATGCAATTCGGAAATGCGCACGCACCAGTCAATCTAGTCAAGTGCTACTCAATCTCCTACGTGGCTACTTTATATACAAAACCTAGTCTTCTTTCTTCCTGGCACCTATTTATATATAGCATTCCTTACTCTCCTTCGTCAAGTAAGCAATTTTATTCCACAAAAGAAAGAATAAAATTCAATAACCAGAGATAAGGTATCAAACAGGATGTTGGACGGCACTTATCGACTTGAAATACCATCTCCGCGTATAAGTTTCTCCGTTGGTCTGGTTCCCTTATTTAGTATTTTATTGCTTTTGCTTGCCCATCCCTAGGTGAATCAACTGTTTGATCCAGGAGGTAGGAAGTCAATTTATCCCAATAAGCAAGTGCCGCCACGAGTAAACGCAATATGGGCAGAGTATCGACAGCTAGAAAACAACGTACCTTACGCTCGTAACTAGTAATGAGCCTTAACCTACCTATTTGCGTAAGTCAATAACTTATTTAGCTTCTGTTGTCAATGAGTTAGTCTACGCTAGCTCAGCTTTCTTTTATTATTCTTGTTCGCTTGATCAAAGTCATCCGTGTAGCGCATATCACATCTCCACCAACAGCCTCGGGCAGTGTGACCTCTTTTGCAGCATATCTGACAAGTTTCAAACTTGTTCTGGGTACCAGTATCGGCTGAACCTCTGTTGCCAGTATTACTGGATACTGGTGTGGGTAACAGTGGTTGAGAATTAGGAAAGCGTGGTCTGACAGATTGATTAGAAGGTCGATTGGGAACACCTCTGGTTTTGTAAGGTTGAAAGTTGCGCTGAGAATTATTAGGTCTGGTAGAACCCGATTGAGAGGCAGTATAAAAGGCTGTTGGATTAGAAGAAGTAGGTAAAGAAGATGTAGGTGTATTTTTAGTCTGTAAGAGCATTTCATGACTCAACAGCAGCGATTGAACCTCAAGAAAAGACATAGGCTCTTGTCTGGAATTAACCGCTACCACAAAGGCATTATAGTAAGAGCTGAGACCACCAAGAAGAGCAAGAACTAGATCTTCATCATAAATCGGATAGCCAATGAACGCGAGTTCATCTGACAAGGCTCGAATCTGTTGAATAAACTCAGCACAAGAACTACCGCCTTTGACAATTGATTGAAGTTTCTTCTTTAATGAAGTCAGCCTTGCTCGAGAAGAGGCAGAGAAAGACTGTGTAAAGGTGCGCCAAAGATCAAGAGAAGTTGTGGAGGAGACAACCTTCGGGTTAGAGATAATAAAACACCTCTGCTACTATTATAAGCATATATATTATTTTATTATATATAATAAAATATTATAAACCTACCATAAAGTGAATTCATTAGAATCTTGTATACAAATGATAGACCACTATTCCCTTCTTTCTTAGCTTCACTTCTCGTGAACAAAGTTTGCCATAAGACTTCTCATACAGATATCCTCTTAGGGTCTCACAGTGTAGCCTATTGACTCAGCATACTTCAGCTCCTCACTATAGTACACTCCTAGAAACTGGCCAGTAGGAAAGAGAAGTGCTCCACTCTTCATATCTCTGTAAGGCTTATTCATAGTTGATGGACATTCAATAAATGCTTCAATAAAACCTCTGCTGCAAGCTTCTTATTCTGTAAATCTCCATGCCATACACCCACCCTTTCCAGTTGGCATTGGTGAATTGATCATCACGAAAGGGTCTAGCGAATTAACATCATAGTAGAAGAGATTCATACCTCTTGGTATGTACACTACGGCATTACCACCGTAGTAGCCACGACGAATGAACTGATCAGCATTACTTGAAGGGATGGATATAGGAGCCTCGGCGTAGTATGCCAATCTAAAGATAGTTAAAGCCAGCGATGAGAGTGTGATCCTCTTGCTAATATAAATTTGGTATTCCTTCCAGTAGATCTCTTGAGCTTTTAGCATGATTCCACCCAGCAGGTAAATATCTTTGTTCATGTACTCAATCAACTCCTCTTTTATTTATTCCAGATTTTTTCAAAGAACACTTTTATGACCTTTACTTCCTAGCTCTGGGCATAGACTTTCAGCTAGACTCTTTAGCGAACCTGGAAGAAGCTTCATCGAGTCCCACGTCATTAGCTTTTTTATACCCGTAGAAACATCCAATTGGCTTTATCCATGGGTTAAACAAAAGCAAGAGAACACATTTAAGACGACATTCTTTTTCTTCCAGCAAGAATTAGTAAAATAAGAGTAAACAACTGACCACTTTCTTCTCAAAACAACTTGCCCTATTTATTCCCCTTTTTCCCTTGCCCTGTCTGCTATTCCTTCTCGGCTCAGCGGGTTAAGGCCAACTACGGAAATTGCATGAAAACCGGAATCCTCTTCTTTAGAAACTAGCCCCAGAAGTCAGGTATTTTGCCGATTGATACACCAACCAACTACGCATATTCTTTTCGATAAACTAATTTTTCTTGCTTTCTGAAAGAGGATTACCAGATTTAGTAGTAGTTTCCATGGTAGTCGTAAGCAGTAGTAAGGTTTCGACCCAACTAGGTGATTTCAAGCTATTAGACACAGATTGATGGAAAGAAATATTTATTCAATTCCTTATTTTGTCTCCAGTTAGTTAGAAAAGTAGTAGAAGTTGATGGTCAGTGTGGACTTTCACCCTTTTACACCCAGCGCATACTATATTTTGGTTATCTGTGCGTCAGTATGACTTACCTGAGCCCCGGACCTCTTATAGTTCTCTGTTCTTGAACCTTACAACATCCTGATAGCAGGGAGCCTGCCCCTGCTGGCCTAAGTACCAGGTGCTTGCTTACTTTGGTCCACAGTCTTTATCTCCTTCTACCCACGGGAGTGTCTGACTAGTGGGAACCTCCTCTACCAAAATCTCCTCCATCATCCCGGATGACACATTGGCCATTATTCCGGTGACTGCGCTTGGGTGTGACGTAGCACCTCTTCCTCGGGTCTTTCGCTCACCCTTCGGCCTAGGTATCACTTTGCTTACTCTTTGATTTTCCATATTATCTTCGCACTTTCATTCACCTTTCTGTCTGACTCGACATATAGGTCGCCTTCTTTTCTCCACATTTGCTTTTGATGTGGACTTGTCTCCCTTCGGCCATTTGAGCCTATACCAGGGGTTAGAGCTTTCTGCAGGAGATATAGCATTGCTAGTGGATGCTGCACTTGCGACATTCTTTGCTTCTGGTACTTATCTCTTTATCATGTTCTTTTTACTTGTCATCTCCGGACCACTTACTGCTTTGTCATCGCAGGTTATGGTGGGATTGATCCTTCTGGCACCTTGGCATTGACTTCGCTTGGGTTAGTGGACTCGTACACCGAGTGTCAGACCATTGATCTGTCCCATGCGATGGAGGTGGCCTATGCTTTCTCTCCTGACACTGTTTTAGTTGAGCCGTGTGGTTCTGGAGATACTGAGCTGTTGACTTCATCAGATACTGAGTCCATCAGCAGCTTTATAGATGAGGAGCCGCTAGAGGTGGTTCTAGCCCTTCCTCGTTGTGCTCTTGATGATGATATGATGGATTCAGCGTTTGAGGATAGTGGAGAGACTGAGCCTTACTGTGGAGAGGAGAGTGGCACGACAGAGCCTCTTTCCATTGCCAGTGGGATGACAGCGCCTCTTTCTATGGCCGGTGGGGCGACAGAGCCTTACTGTGAGGATGGTGATGAGGCGGAGTCATCTGTTCATGTTCTCGAGTAGGAGTTACGGAGGTTGCATACTCCTTGTATCTTTCTTTATTGAACTTTAGGCTTTAGCCATAGCATCTTGGAGACTGTTTTGTATGGCTGTTAGGACCATTAGGTCAGACTGTTGTTGACTTGTAGCACATTGGGTTGACATGATATTGCAGGTGTTTTTGCCTTTGCTTGATTTCCTCTTTTCTTCATTTATTTTAGCTAGTGATAAGCTAATCTCTTTCGTTTTCTCCGCATTCATAATACCTGCATTCGGCCTCTCCGACGGAACGTAATAACTCACTTATAGAGGAATACCAGAACGTATGAATCCTATTCTATTCAGAACGTACTCAATGAGCTAAACACTCTAAACGAATCAGACTACTACAACTACGAAAAAGAGCCCTACTTTTACCTCGTTAAAAAGAGTTGGAATTCTCTTATCTCTGGCTTTACTTGCTTTTTCTCTCCCGCTTTCTCGTAGCAGTCATCGGCAACGCTCCGCCCAACATGGTAATAAATAATCGCCAAGCTCACACTCTGAGATAAAGAGGGCCAGTCGCCAATCAGAGATTTTTGATCGGCTTAAAAAGAAAATCTAAGTTGACATTTTTACTTTCCCAGGTTATAGACGGTTAGTAGATTTTGGTAGCTTTACTATAACATTTATATATATACAATGATATGCATCGTCTATCTTTAAAGACTTCCTTGGTCTACTATTTATTGCATGTATTGCCGCCCCTTTGTTGCTAGCTAATAAGATTTATTTTCCAATATTTGCATAGCGAGGACAAGGCAAAATCGAATACTCTCACCGGGAATTTGACGCAACAAGGACTATGACGAAATGGGGGTTTTTATACTATGAATTCCTCAGATGTTCCCTTGGAAATGACTACTATTTACCTTAAAAAGAATTTTTCCAGCGTAATAAATTCAAAGTAAAAAAGAGAGTTTCAGTAAGGAGAAGATTGCGCAGACTCCCTATTAGATAGAGAAAGAAAAGCAGCCTCGAACGGAGACGAGAGTAGTGGAGCACCATTTCCTTTCAAGCTTTTCTCAGAGTTAGCAATTCTTCCCTCTTGCCTCATCCTACTTGATTTACCAGGACCCCTGCTAGCTTTCTGCAAATCCTCATTGAACTTTTGAATCCTACTAGCTTTAGCAGCCTTCTTCAGTTCAGCTACTTCCCTTTCCTTGCTGGTGTCAGCTTTCTCTTTCCCCTTACTCCCTTTGTTCTGACCATCCTTTGGAGATTTGCTGAGCACCAGCATCATTTATTACTATCCCAGCTTGTCTAGTTTGGGATCTGGTAAGAACCCCTGGACTGGTTTGAGAAGTGGGGTTGGGAGGAGGAGAATTGGGAGTATTAGAAGCAGAAGCTTTCCTCTTCCTTGATCTTTTCTTAGCTGGTTTACTGGTAGGTTGATTGCTAGGAAGAGCCAGTAAAGCTGCTGGATTGTGGATGGGCACCAGAGGAGGAGGAACCACCGAGTTCAATCTAGCCTCATCATGACTGCTCCAGTTGATCAGAGCCAGCTTCTTTATGTTTTCATGAAAATCAGACTTCACCTCCTCTTCTTCTACCACAAAGTGGATCTTAACCAAATCCACCTTGCCAGTTTTTCTTCTAACTTCATATCTTCTAAAAGGTGGAATTTTACCTCTCTCACCAACTTCCACCCAAACCCTAGAGAATCTTCCATCAATTCCCAATCTGGTTGGAGTATCAGCCCTAATCACTTACCCAAATCTTCTTCCGCCTAAGCTTGTTGTGGTTTCCCTTCCAATAAATAGTAGACTTCTTCCTATCGTCTGATTCCCCGAGCCCCCCTTCTGAAGTGAAGTGGCCCCTCCTATTGTATTTCATTTCAGGATAAGATAGGGTGCTACGTTAAAGAAGTGAAAAGCAAATAGGTGAACCTCAGGATTGATTCGGTTCTTAAATATCATTTAAGGAAAGAGTGGCACGGGTCAAGTAAAGAAGAGGCGATTGAAAGAAAGGATTCGCATGACAATATATCGCACTTCTTCACAGACATAGTGAAGTTGAATTGGTGAAAAGCAGCTAGTGAAAGAAAGAAGTTCAGCCGATTCAGTCGGGATTCATAGAACCAAGGGAGTAGAAGCTTTAGAAAACATCCTACGCACCTAGGCCCGGGCGGATCCTATTGCATGTCACCTATTCATAGGGCTTCCCAATTTCTCACGAAATTCAATGGATTCTTTTCTGGGAGCAAGGAAATAAACTATCGATAGGGAGAGACTGGGTGATCGAGATATGACACAATTGCTGCATCGATTACGAGATCGAACCTTTGTCATAGCTGCACCGTTTACAAGGGTGCGTAGCAATGCGGGTTTTATTCCTCGAAATGGATAATCGGACCTTGTCACTACGCTTTATCACTCCGACTACCTGTGAGATATAAAGCCAATCTATAGTCGACAACTTTTCTACAGCTATACACTGTATACGATTCTACTGTGATATAGACTTCCTGCGGCCCCGCCTAGTGGCTTGGGCTAGGGTACTACCAAAAAGTTAGGTAACCCGTCTTTCGGTTATAAGTGAAAAGTTTTCTTACTTGATCTGACTACTCGTCTATCTCTTTCCACTTGACGACCTATTAAAGTCCAGCGAGAACTGCAGCTTGTTGAGTAAGTGAAGTGGTAAACACAGTAAGTGATTTGTTTTTCGAGTTAAAAGCTTCCTGTGGCTTAAGTAATGTTGTTTCTTAATGTTCTGTGTCAGTAATGCGAGTTCGTGAGTAAAGTTCGTTCTTTTTCTTTCCAAGGAATGCTATCAAGCAAGAACGGGCTATGCATAAAGAAGACCGAGCCAGAGCATATAGATTCGATTCCACCAGACCTCTATAGTTTCTCAACTCATCCATTCCCAAGGAATATTTCTTCGTCTAAAAAGCTGTGCTTTATCCCTATCCCTAAAAGGCAAGCTTCTCTTCATCCTAAGGGCTAAGGCTTTCAATATAGATCTGTGATTCCAAGGTAAGGATATGAAAAAGAATACTAATAGAGAGATGGGCTTAAATAAAAATCAAAATAATTAGATATGGGCTGCTTGTCTTAAAGCAACTCTTGCTTTATGCGCTTCCTTCCACTCGAATAACATCCCCAGCTCTTTGAATCCATGGTCAATCCTGAGGACCCATCGGTGAGATGTACAGTTAAGTTAAGCGAAGAGGTAGTCTTGTTCAGCCTATAACGAATCTAATCGAATTCTAGGAAGAGGAAAGCCTGGTTGCTCAGGTGTCCAGGGTGGCCTTATATGAAAATGTGATCTAATTTCCGTGTTTTTTATCTAATCGTTCAATGAGTAAACGCCCTTGTTCACCTATTCCTGACAAATCATGTATATTAATGGGCTCGGTGTCTACCCAGAAGCCATCTTTTATTACCTTCTTCCGTTTCTCAGATTTAGGTAAAGCAAGTTCATGTGAACTTGTTTTCTTACTATCAATGAATTTATTCTTATCGACTCGGAAATTTGATGTTACTTCGACTTTCAGGGAATTCTCCATATCCAGCCACAGCTCTTTGAACCAAGAACTTGAGACATTTGCCTTCGCGGGACCCTTATGAACAATGATATACTTTCCATCATCTGTGTTCAAACAATAGCTCTTTGGTACTAGGAAGATACCATCTTTTACTTTATATTCAAGCTTGAACTTTCCTAGGGTTTCACTGCATACATATTCAGGAGGCAGCGGGGTAGTGGGGCAGAAAGACCAATATTCAAAACTCCTACTCATGTATTCCCCTTAGTAGGCCCAATCCAATTTGTGCAAAAAGTAGTCCGCACCTATATGCAAAACTCCTACTTTTTGTCTACTTTCGGAAAGCTCGTACGAGGGCAAATTACAAGTATGCCAAGCAAGAAAAACGGATGCGCCTTTAGTTTACGGCACGCGCAACGAGCGAGTAACTACTAATGTTAAGAGCATAAAATTGAGCGCTAGCGCTAGTGTAATCAATCCTAAGCTTGTTTGTATAGAGTGACAACAAAGATAGTTACTCACTGGAACGAAAGCAACTAACCTGCAAACATGAAATTAAACTGCTGAATGAAAGAAAGGTTCCACACATTATACGTCACTCACAGTAATCTCATAGCCAGCTGGAAATGTTTATAGCTAGCTTGTACTCTTCTAGCCCGAGGTAATACTCTTTCCAACTAGAAGTGAGCTTACTACTCTGAAAGCAGGTAACGAGAATGCAAGGCCTAATACGAAATGTTTACCTTTTTCCTGCAATTCAATCTTCTAGGCCAGCTAAAACACTATAAACTACTAAATTTAATTAGGATTCTTATAGCTGAAAGCAAGAATGAGAGGCATCGATTAAAACTCCTTATATGAAAGCTGACCTTACGGCTTACTCAAAGTACTGATACGAATACAGGTTTCCTACTTTCTATCTCATACACGGCTTTGCCTTCTTCTAAAACAGTAGAAACAACAGAGAATCTTATGGCTTATGATCTTATTCCTTTCGCTGGTCAAACTACAGCTAGAGATGCTTAGCTTTCTAAAGCTACTTATACGACCAGGTAAACTACAAGGCATCTGCAAACCTTTCTTTTACCACTTTTTTCTGTATAAACTACTGGAAATCTTATAAGTAGAATGCCACCTTACTAGGGCTGCTAAAACATAGGAACGAAAGCAAGAAACTTATAGTTTATAACGATAATTAAGGGCACTATTAATACTACGCGCTTTCCACCCATAACTGGCTTGTATTCCCGGTATCGTACAGCAAACCTTATAATCTACTTTCAGTCTTGCTAAAAGCATAAAACTACAAAGCAGAAACAAGGCTCAGTAGCTCACTCGCACTCCATGCGGAATACATCCACATTATGTCCTTCCTAAGGAAGGTCACCAATTCGTCCTCCTTCCTGTAGATGAGAGGTGAATTCACTGCTTCGGGAGCTATGGTTTAGACTTCCTTCTAAAAGATACCTGGCCTGGCACTGATATAGCGCGTGCTACTTCCACTTCTCTGAAAAGCAGGAGCAGACGTCCTCAACTGGTACAAATACAAAGGCGCGCCCTGTAAGGAGAGAACGAATAAGTCAGATGCCAGCACCAAACGATAAGCAACCTCTTTTTCAGTCTATTAAACAACATGTTTCTTACCCAGTGAGTAACTACTAATGTGTAGAAAAAAAAGCCAATAAAAATCATGCATCCAAGGAAGAAGTCAACTACGAAAATAGAAGGAAGGGCATTATCGTTGCGGGCGCTAAGGGTTTACATAATATGTGCGTATCGGTGAGTTCAGTTGCTTTCGAGGTAGACTATGTCCTATCACATGAACTTGGGTAAACCCCACCTTAGAGGAATGGAAATGAAACGAGGAGCTAAAGGTTTGGCAGTTCATAACCATTCTGGAGCGAGGCTGGGCTTGTGTTGGCCCAGTACGCATTGCTGCTGCCTCCCGAAGAACTTATATATCTAACATCGTTGGGGAGTTCTTCACGAAATAGATAAGCTCTGGAAGTGCACTTAGCCACTGAAAGGAACCCGCATATGCGTATCTTTCAGATACGAGAAGCACCTGTATAGCGAGCGTGCCCACAACCACCATTCAACACTGAAGGATAAAGGGCCCATCTCTCTAAATCAACAAGATTCTGACGCGGGACTTCTTCCCTAAGCCCCCTTTTCAGGAGAACTTACTTGCGCGCGCCTCCCTTACTTTGATTTAAGGCCTTCTTTCAGAAGCCAAAATCGAGTCATAAATACTAACTAGTTCGATCGCTTCGCCCCTTGAAAGCTCGGCTTTTTGTCCCAGTGAACGAGCGAGCCTATCGCTTGGCTATTTGTCCTGGAAGTCTACTCGACTATAAAGCAGATGGGCTTAGTCTGCCTCGGTAGTGACTCCAACATAGTCGATTGCTGTCACCAGCACTTTTAGCATGAGAAAACTTTCGTAACAACCTAAAGCTATCTATTTCTCACCACAGCTACAGCGCTCTCGACCGATGGATGCTTATACTCTCAAAAAATGGATTGAGGAGCTCTTTATTTAGAATAAGATATCCGCCTGCGCGCCTAGTTTTTTCAGTTATCCGCTCCGCGCCCCAGTGTACCCCTAAGCAAATACAAATGATAGTAGGTGACTTGCTCCACTGTCAATACCTAGAATTTCACTTGACCTAGCCTCATTAAAGGACGATTCTGCCTCTAGCCCGATAACCTGCTTGACCTATTTGTACTTTACTTGGCTAATCAGACCCCAATCCCTCCCTACTACGCTTTGCTCGTTAGCACATCCATTGCAAAGAGAGAGGCAAGGCCTAATCAAGCCAGGTCCATGACAATGGTTAGTCTATCTGTACCAAAGACTGCTTCAGATAAGTTAATAGACGAACTTGACTCGATAGAAAGAGATGCTAACACAAACTTGTAGCCTTCCCCTAACTCTACTTCTTTGGTTGCTTGTTTTATTCATTCGGTGCTTCCCACAATTGAGAGTTTAGGGCCGATCTTAACTAACTAATTCGATGCGCAAAGACGCAACTCGTTTTGATACATGACATAGGAGAATCCTGCTTTAGCGTTATACTTGTAGTTTTTCAAGTTGCTAGGAAGGAAGTTGCAAATGGGCCTTCGTTCATCCAAAAATTCTCTAGTGGAACGGGGTTCTGTTTCTAGCGCTCCTCAATAGTGGCTACCCTACGGGCAGTACCCCGCTCAAACATATTAGAAATCGGAACTATTCGATATCTCTCGTAACACAACTACACAGACTACTATATTGAAATTGAGCTACTGTCAACCTCAATCAGCACTTCAAATAGGAGGAATTATTTATTGCCGGAGCAAGGAGCACCTCTGACGATCCTCAACCCGCCACTCTCCTCTGGGAAGGAGAGATCCACGTTTTTCTCAACACAGAACACTTTTGACATGTATCACCAAAATAGTAAAAAACCAACATATGGTCACCTATGGATTTGATATACATGCAAAATCGAAATGAGTACAACTCTTAATTTAATGTAACACGGGAATGCCACATACTACAACGAAAAAAAGGAAGTCAAAGAAGAAGAGATAATTTATTTGTCTCCTAGAACAATATTTAACGAATTATTCAAAAGCAAGAATCCATTTACCAATCCGATCCTTCATAAAGCGCCGAGTTAGCATGTGCTTAATCAGATCTGTGCCAGCAATGGCGAGTGGAGCCCGTCTCTCCTAGTAAACGAATCTATCGCTGCCATTGGGGCCTAGGTACAGACGTTTGCTGAGGTGGTCAGGGAGTCAGTCGAGGCGGGGCGGTAGTTTAAGTGCATTTGGTGGCATGTTTCGTGGTGATCGTGCACGTGTGAATGCTACTATAGTATAGCTGACGAATATAACGAGGAAGAGAGCGACAACAAAGCCCAAGGCCAGCGAAGAAGGGGGCGTTAGCCTAGGATACCTAGTGTATTACCTAGGGTATAAGGAAGATTAGAGGATGTACCCACAACACTAGAGTTTTCTACTGAAGGGGAGAACGGTAGATAGTAGAGTTTTGCTTCTACTTCTAATGGAGGTTGCGAAGAGGTAGATAGGTTAGTAGTAGATAAAGAAGACTCCGTAAATTGTTTATTAATTGGTTTAGTATGTGGAAGAGAAGTATCGATCTAGAGGCCACTTTATGCTTTTTCTTAGGAATATGAATAGTCTCAGGAAACCATCACTTACAAATTGAAGGAACTTGAACGTAATGGGCTTAAAGAGCCATTCCATACTAGTATTCAGAATGTACTGTGCTGCATACCCGATCCATACCTTTAGCACGAGACTATAGGTGCTAGCTCTTTACTAATAGATTGAGCAGCATTACCTTCAGTCCAGCTTTAACCTTCTATCTCTGTACTTGGTTTCCAGAATGAACTGGTCAGATCGGGCGAGGAACAGATGCTTAAAGAACCGAACGACTTTATTCTTTATCTTGTTAGTAAATGGTCAGCGCGTACCTCCAATACGAACGAGTCCACGTGCTCGTTCATCACAGCAAGGAAGGAGGGGTTTGATGTCGTGCTGCGTCTTTACTCCCTCAAGGATTTTCATTAGTAAAGTTTGTTTTGCTTCTTTTTTACTCTATAGAGTATCTATCTTTTGATCTTTCATCAACCCCGGCTCGGTATAAGGCTTAGGACTAATCGCCCATGAAGGGTTCCTTTTTTTTAATCAGACGAAAGTGTGGAATAGTACCAACAGACAAGGAAAGATTGAACATATAGAGCTTTTATACCTTATCCCAACCTACCACTGTCGCTATGAAATTCTCTTCAAACGCCACAGATTGTAGAATCGCGCCCTAAGTCGTAAGAATAGTCGGGTATGTTGTACTTTTTATAAAATATTATAGAAAGAGTAGTTCAAACCAGTCGATCCTTTCTTTCAAAGGAGGTCCCGCGAAGGGTGAGAAAGGACGTGGCTAACTCGACAGAGGAAGGAGCTATCGGAAGGGGAGGAGAGCGAGGGCTCAGCCAAAGACAGAGAATCCTTATAGGAAGGATAACCCGCTGGGATAGAAGAGGAAAGATTATCAACTAATACAGAGGACCACCTTAAATGGAGTCTCCTTATTTAGTATAGTAATAAGTAATATAGATAGCTTCGGTTATTCAAAAGCTGAAGGAAAAAAAAAGGGCGTAGCAAAAGAAAAAACATCGAAAAAGAAAGAAATGGATTGGGTGCACAGCACTTTTCAGGTGCAATTCCTGTAGGTTTCTAGGAATCGTCTTTTCCTTGGTTTCTTACATAGTATTAAATCTAAGCGATTTCTTTTTTATTAGTTCACTTGCATGAGGATAGGTAAAGCATACTTTTCTCATCTTGTCGGAGAAGGGTAAGAATGGCTGATGACGCTATATGATTGTAAAAAAGTCTGAATAAGATTCCACTTGACTCTAGGAAAAGGCGTGGTATGACTTTTGTCGCTAGGAGAATCTTTATTTTTTCAGAATGGCAAGCGTAAAATTAATTTTTGATTTCCCGAATCCCATTTTCCGGGAGTCCCGCGTCGCAAATTGTCGTAGATAGATTGAGAGATAAATCGGAAACACGTGTTTACTCTTTCTTTATTCTTTAGGTGGATAGGCATATGGGTAATAAGTGGATTTATTAGTTGTGAGAAATAGAGAGGCGTGAGAGTACTTTACTGGTTTTTGAAAAAGAGTACGGCATTGGGTCTTAAGAAAGACGGGAAGCATTGTTTTCAACAAGGGGGCGAGAGAAGAAGGCAAGTGTGAAGAGATAGCTAAATCAGCTGAAATACAGTAGTAAGAGGATAGGTAGTATGTTACTTTGATTTATTTTTTTGCTTAGCTGTCATGCTAGTATTTCTGGACTATTTAATGCTCCGGCAATTCCTGTTTTTAACCGCTCACAATAGCTCTAATTTCAAAACTGAGGTTCAGCTTTTCATGTGGATTCCGCTTTTTTTTCGGTTAGCCTTCGTGGTGTTTCTAGGTGAACCCCACAAACCTTTGAGTGAGAAGGTCCCCCTTGAACAGTTGACTTGTTTCACAGCCCTCTTTTAATATTTAAAACAAAGATGAACTTGTGCTCGAGATTGACCTTTTAGACTGATCTAGCGACTGCAACACTATGAACCCACCTCTAAGTCTTGAGAGTTTGACTGCTTCAAATTCTCATTTCATGTTTTATTGAGTCATTATTTTCTTTTATTTTGTTGTATTAACGACAAAAACGACATACTTATTATCGAGAGGACCCGCCCTTTCTATGCACCTATCCTCCTATTCTTGACAAAGCTATAGTCTAGCAAACATTCAGCCTCCCGGGAAATCCTTCTCCTAATCTGGCATTCTGACCATCGGCACCACGTTATGTCCCTATGATGAGTAGGTCAACCTACACTTGGCAAGTTAGGCCTTCCGTAGAAGTAATTTAACTCGGCTATAAAGTTTTTCCTATACCTTCTGCATGCCTATCTATAAACTTCTGCCTGTTTAGACATCCTGCCTTTGCCTATCGATACACCTTTGTGACTGACCTAGCCAACCCTCACAAGCCCACTTTACATATCATGCATAAACCAAACTTGCTTTACCTATTCCTACCTAGCGTGTCTTGGCTATCTCGCCTATCATCACTGAAACACACCTATTCTTCCTGCTCAAATATTCTTCTTTTTCTTTTTCAAAGAAGACTAGGTGGGGCCAGGTCACGCCGCGTTTAATTCATTGGCGTTGATGAACCTAGGATCTTGTTGAAGAAGTCAGCATAAACACACTTGCCGGATACATCGGTAGTTTTTTCCTTACAAGCACTTGCTGCCACGTTTAGGAAAGTATGCCACAAATATGGGCCTACTCTACTTGACCTAGATATGAGAGTTCTGGACCAATTCCACTTTCTTCGAACGAAACCTTTTCAATTCTTGCCCGGAGTAAGAGCGAGTTGGAGAAGGAAAAGCTGGAAAAAATCTTACGTCCGGAGAGAGATGGCACACAAATGGCGAAAAGTTTTGAGATAGACGGCGCACACACGCACGGTGCACCACACACGAAGAGAGAGAGGAGCACAACCACTGGAGAGGCAAGAGAGGCAATTGAGATAAAATTTTATGTCAAAAACAAGTACGATAAAACTCGGCAGAAATCGAGAGATTCGTAGAAAGAAGATCATAAGGAAAAGGTTTGTTTCTCTAAACAAGTTTTGAACAATGTTTGAAGCTTTTTTTGATGATTTGTACATGGGACTACCATTTGGTCCGTTGGGGATCCTTTCTAAACATTCTTCTTCATTTTCCACTTTCTTGTCTTCTGCTGGAAAACTGCTTTGAAGCTAACTACATAAGCAAGGATTTTCACTAAACACACTGCTGGCTTAACTTCTTTTCTCCTTTCTAAAGAAAAACCAACGATGAATTTGAATTTGGAAATGTGAGAGCAAGAGAAGGTAGATGAGAGAGACGTTTCCTCCGTTTTCTTGCTGGAGCGAAGACGGAAAGAAGCCCATAACCGGAGGGCTGAGTGTTAGTAGAGGGAGACACCCATTCCAGCCGAGAAGAAGTTTTCCTAAAATGAAGAGCAGAAAAATCGTCCTTACCTTAGTTCATATCTTTTTAAGCCTCAGGATGCGCCTTGACTTATTGATTTGCTTTCTTACCGCAAATCCAATCGTTCCAATGGATCCCACATCTCTATCTTCTTATGGATATTGATTCATAATTGCTTTCGTCAGGGAGGTTTTTGCTGAATTAATGAATCCCCTTACTAGGGTGTAATACAGACAGTACCCCCTATTACTAAAAAAAGAATCACACTTCATCAGTAGTTTATGTTTGTGCCTAATTCAGAAGTTTAGAGTTCTCTTTTTACTAGTACATTATCGGGCTTATCCAAGAACTCTAAGGAACCCGCGACTAAAGCGGGGTTTCTAGCAGTTGGCGGATTGAGGCATGTGATTATGCCCTTGACTTTGGGCTAGGCCTGGGAAAAGGGGCTTTCTTCTTTATATGCTTATGCATCTTTTTACAAATATGGGGACTAAAGAGTGCCTAACTTTGTATCTATTAGCTAAATTCGTCTGAAGAGAGGGCTCTTGAAAGATCTTTCTCTTAATAAGTTAGGAAAACTTTTCCACAGGTATATCGATGTCTCGCAGTTAGACCTGCATATCTTCTTTTTATGTCCCTAATCAATCCTCCGCTTAATATTTTTTGATTTGGCTTGAATAGAGGTGCCTTACCAGCCTTACCACATATGGGCTTTTGCTTGTTCTTATTATCGTTAGAGATATGTAATTTGCTTCTTGCCCCTGATAGGAAATCTCTCCCATTCACGCTGCAATTCCTAACTAAGATAGTCAAGAAGCCGGCTATGATCCGCGTCTACTACTGAGATGCCCCCAGTTCAAGGATAGGGATGAGTCTCGTGGCCCGGGAGTTTCACTTTTTAGAAAAGCCTTATGTAGTCGGATGAAACCAACGATCCTTTCTCACTCTATTGGCAAAGTTCTATCTCGATGAAAGTTCGTCGGCGATCCATCCAGAAAGAAAGAAGCTAGGCAGTGCCACTAGAAAAGAAATGCTTTTCGTGCTCGATCATTGACTATCTTATCTTTGGTTCCTCCAGCTTAAGAAGAAAGTTGAAAGCCTTCCCGGCGCACCCGCTCTACATTGAATATGTGCGATTTGGTCGATTTTGTCTTTCTTTTTTGAATCAGCTGAGAACGTGAGCGCCACTTCAAATGAACAAGAGTGCTCGGATTAATTCACTTCGGCAACACTGCATTTCAATTATTAGATAATTTTATCAATTAAACCCGTGTATAATAAATCGGGTTGCCCTCTTTTACTTTACATACATAGAAAGCTCCGAGAAAAGTTATGTGCGGATTTACTGCCCAGCACTCCTCGCTCGTGAAGTTTGGATCCCTAGTAATACAGATCTGGTGAATAATCTAGTCGTAAGGGTTAAGGTTTTGTTGCATTAATGTTTCGCAAAATTTAGAGAAAAGATTCAGCTTTGGCCGCCAGATCAGCAATAGGAGAGGATCCTCATCTCTATCGCAGCATTGTTGGTGCCCACCAGTCCGCCATGCAGGCGCAGTACTCGAATCCAGTGTGGCTGCGTTCCCCGGAAAAGAAGGGGTGGAGTGCCAGCAGTTATCGCCTTCTCGTATCCTTTCCTCTTTCAGTCATAAAGTGGGTTTCCCATTCATTCGCTTCAACAGATGAATGCGCAACAGCTGCTCCTGTTTTTATCCAAGAAGCTTTTGGCCGTGTGCCCGCTCATTGGCTAAGTCGCATAAAGCATCCACTTTGATTCCTACATCGTTTGTATCTCCGATCTGATAGTTGGGTGAGAGCAGAGGTCCGACTTGGATCCGAGAGAGAAAGGTAGAGCCCCGCTCCTGGGAAGGAATGCTGCCATTCTATCAAAATTTTGATATCTCGCAACTTGACAAGGCTCAACCTGGTCTGTTATGCATACCCCCCGGGTCAGAATTGGTATCCATAGAAACCCCGGTTTCGAACCCTTTATATTACCTCCATCCCAGCGCTTAACCCGAACCTTACTTTTACCTGGGTCAAAAGAACCTTGAAGCAAAGCAGCTAACTTCCATTGATCGGGAGCTTAGACCCTATATTTCTTCTCCCCCAATTTACTCATTAGGCTCATAGGGGAAGCAAATACGCAAGGTCGCCGCCTTGAGATCAGCGGCGGGGGTGGAACTCTGCAGGTACTACATCTTCAAAGAAGGAAGAGTTTATTTGTTTTTTTACTTATAATTGTGAATTGAAATACTTGGAATTGGGAACTCTTTCTTATATTTTGAACTTTAGTTTGTAACAATTCATTCTGTAGAATGAATTGATTGACATATTTGTCTATTGAAAAGTTCAATGAAAGAGATAGAGTAAAGATAAGGGGAGTTGTGCTTGCTGCCTATCCACTCGGCTCTGCGCAAGAATGGAGGGTATTCCTTATGCTACCTATGAGCACTTCTGGGCAACATTCTCTCTGGTACACTTTCTCTCTGCTTGTGGTACCTCTGAGGCGGGGGTAACCCCGCCTTCCTTACCCCTTTGTTCTTGCAGCTGATTGGCTTAATAGGATACTTATCAAGGTTAGGAATGCAGGTTTGATCACTGGACTGGGTCCCAAGCTGGATTCAGGACATGCAGTGACTAAGCTTCAATATGCAGACGAGGCTGTGATTTTAATCTAAGCTGATCCTGATCAGGCAGAGGCTTTAAAATGGATGCTTATCAGATGGCCTTGTCAGGATATGAGAATGTTCTATGCTCAAAGTAGCTGAGTGCCTATAAATGTTAATAATTGGGTTAGTGAGAAGTGTGCCACCTCGAGGTCCGTCCAGGTGGCTAAT